>BPLQ01005249.1:117838-131473 GCA_021605075.1 Caerostris darwini
TTTAGATACATCTTTCATAAACAGATCTATCTGCTCATCTTCGGAAAGCACTTTCATGAAAATTTAAAGCATGATAATGATTAATAACAATAAAAGTAAAATTATTTTTAGCAGAAATAATTACTGGACATTTTTGGTTATAGAGTAAGTTAGAGTTCTTAAGTCTTCCACCCACGCTTAATAATTCATCATCATCTAGAAATGGACACAAATTTAACAATTCACTATTGTTCGGGATAGAAGTACCAAGCTTTGAAAAAGCTTTTATGAAAGTAGTCCTCTGAATATTTTTAACAATGCATACCAATGATTGTATAAAAGTTCAGTAGTTGTTAGAGTACCAGAAGTTCGATGCAATGGGTTTCTTGTATAATTGATTCTTGTAAATGAAGAAGAGTTATAAATAACACCTAAAGGCTCTACAATATGAGCCACGGAACACTTGATTTGCTGTTGATAACTTCAGTTCACTCGAAATCATATCCTTGTCCTTTGATGTAAGATCTCCATCCACAAGCCGCTCCGGACCTCAAGGATACTCGTTCACTAAAAATGGTGGTCCACTCCACCATAATTCATTTTCTTGGAGTTTATCTGCATGCAGACCCCGGGAAATGATGTCGCCACTATTCATTTCAGAAGGCACATAATTCCAATCTTTGACATTTGTAAATTGCTTTGATAGGAACACTCCCGGAAACAACATATCCGAAGCTAGTTCCATACTGAAGCCACTAAGCTAGATTCAGGGGGATCTATTTGCCCTGATCTCAAAATTCTATAAAAAACCTCTGCGCCAAATAAAATATCTATTCTACTTGGAATGTTAAATTGTGGATCGGCTAACTCAATATTACTCAAGTCATGCATATTAACTTTTAATATTTTGCTAGGAGTTATATTAGTAATTCGAGAAACAATTAAAAATGTCGACTCTTTCGTAACTGTTTGATTTATTTTTAAATTTAGCAGTAACTTGCGTTTTAACATTTAAGGACGCATCATTTAATCCCGATACCACTAGATTATTTTTTTCTTTCTTTAACCCTTTAACGGGCACAAGCCGTTTTCTTTCACACTTGACATTTTACGCTATAATTAGAGAAAAGAAGCTCGTTTTTAGGACCCAAAAAAGTATTTTTTTTAATTTTGTGGTTGTAACTATTGTTTACAACAGGGGTGGTAACATATTTACCACCGCCCGATACAAGCAATAAAATTTTACTGACTTATTCAATAGAAAAAATATAAAATACTAATAATTACACAAATAAATACGCATTTTGTAAAACTATTTATTATTAATTATTTCAAACTTAAAAATATATTATTTGCACATGCAATAAGTGGTTGAAAAATACAAAATACTATGTAAATTATCAAATGTATTGTTTTTAATTATTCTTGTGAAACGAAAAAAAACAAGGAGCCGCGAACAATGGAACATTACATGTAGAACATATAACTTTTGTACGTTTCTGGTTAGCTTTGGTGCTACAATGTTTGCACCTTCTGTACGTTTCACCTTTTCCTGTCGTGTGTGTTCCAACATTACTTGTTCTGATTTCCTGTGGAATGCCAGTTACCTTTTTCATTGAAACCCAACTTGATTGCAATTTTCGCTTTTTACTGCAAAATCCTCCTATGAATCCACGAGCTATTCTTAATCTAACTTCTAGATGGGAATTTCTAGCTGTGTCGTCGTTCTTAGGTTTGTCGGAGTACCATGGCCGTTATATTTGGCCTTTACTCCAGGATTGCAATCACATAAAGAGTTCATTATTAAAAAACACACTGATAATATAGAAAATTGGATAAGTGACCAAAGAAACTGCCCATATTTACAAAATTACAAATATATACAAATTACAATTATTCACAAATTTACAATTCAAACAAAGAAAAATGAAAAGAGAAGACCAAAAATAAAAAATGAAAAGTGAAATCAAAAAATTAAGCTAACAAAAATTACAAAAAAGGAAAAATGCTAAAAATATTTACAAACAATTAAAGAGAGTAAAAAAAGAAAAGCGGAATATACTACAGAGTAGAGTAATTGCTGCTAGGAATGATGACTAAAATCTAGGTCAGTTGCAAATTATGCAGAGACGCCCTTGGGCGCTTAGCATTTTCCGGCAATGTGAAATCGTATCTTGGAAGATTACGGATTTCATCATTGGGAATAAAATTAAGGTTTGCGTAAAAATTTTTCGCAAGTTTGAACATGAAATTTTGAATAGGAGGGAGGGCTAAACTACGACGGATGTCATCATTCCTAAAGTACCAAGGAGAGTTGGTAATCATCCTGAGCATTTTATTTTCAATGCGATTAATATAATTAATGTGGTACCTTGCAGCAGAACCCCAAACCGGGCAAGCATAGGTTATTACCGGACGCAAATAGTACATGTAAATTATCAGTATGTTTTCTAAAGAGAGAGGTGAGTTTCTATTAATAAAAGGATAGAGCATGCGTATACAAATATTAACTTTTCTTTTCATGTGTTTAATGTAGGTTAGTTTATTATCAAGATAAACTCCCAGATATTTTGCGTTAGTAGTCCAATTGATTAGTTCATTAAAGAGATAAATGTTAGGTGGTGTTAGCCGGCGCCTCGTGAAGAGTACAGCTTCTGTTTTATCTACATTGATTTTAATGCGCCAACGAGTGAGCCAAGCTTCTAAATGTGTAAAGTATGCCGTGAAGTTGTTCTGGATGTCAGTGAGTGTTTTTCCTGTGGTAATTACTGCAGTATCATCTGCGTAGATTCCTAATGAAATATTTTTGAATTGCGGAATATCGTTAATATAGAGGTTGAAAAGGATTGGCCCAATTAAGGACCCTTGCGGGACACCCGCCCCAATTATTCTGTCTGCAGAGTGATTGTTGTTTACTTTAACTGAAAAAGTTCTGTTTTGGAGATATGATCTAATGAGGAGAATTAAGTAGCGCGGAAAGTTATAAGCCATTAATTTGTGTATTAAACCATCGATCCAAACTCTATCAAATGCTTTGGCTACATCCAGGAAAACAATACCCGTTAAAACCTTTTTAGTGAGTCCATCAGAGATCATTTCAGTAATACGAAGCAACTGGTGAGTAGTGCTAAGCTGAGAAGTAAAGCCGAATTGCTGCGGAATCATAATAGAATGTTTATTGATGTGTTTTTTAATTTTATGAAGAACAACAAATTCCGTTAATTTACTTAAAGTGGAGAGAAGAGAAATCGGTCTATAATTACTAGGATTAGAAGGATCCTTTCCTGGTTTAAAAATAGGTAATACAATTGCTTTTCGCCAGGAAAGGGGAAAATAAGATAATTTAATGATAGCATTAATAAGAGTAGCAATGCGAACAATTATGTTATGCGGCAAGTTATTAAGCATTTTATTAGTAATGTTATCAACTCCCGGCGCTTTATTAATTTTAAGTTTATGAATATAATCATATAGTAAAGAAGGATTAATATTAACAATTTTATTAAGATTACTATGAGAATTTAAAAGAGTAATAGAATTTTTAACTGTTTCATTAGTAAGCGGGTTAGAAAGATTATTTACTTGGAACTGATCCTGAAGGCTATCCGCGAGCAAATTTGCTTTATCTAAATCATTTAAAACCGGCGAAGAATTCGCATCTTTAAGATCAGAGACTTTAATCTTAACCCCTTTTAGTTGCTTTACCGTGCACCAGATGGAACCATGTGACGGATGAAGAGTTTGCAAACGATTCGTCCAAGTGTTTTGTGTGAATTCGCGTAGTGATTTTCGAAGCTTGGCTTGTGACCTGTTATAATGGTTTTTAGATATAAGATCGCGATGTAATTGCCATGTCTTTCTGTTACGGTTTCTGTCAGAAATGAGCTGTTTAATGTGTGTAGGAAGGAAATTAATGTTATTATTTTTAACAGGTTTGGAAGAGTTAGTGTACGCGTTATGAATGATTGATGTAATGCGGTTAACTTCCGCGTCAATTAAAAGAGGAGAATCTAAGTCTAAATTATCGTTAGAAGGGTTAGAGAGAATGGAATTAAATTTTGACCAATTAGTAGAGACATTACGGGTTAGTTCAAGAGTTTCATAATTTAAAGAGAAATTTAACATGAACGGATTGTGATCAGAGGAAAGCTCAATTAATGTTTCAATAGAGAAAGGAACATGAAAATTATTTAGAAGGGTTAAATCAATGGTAGAGGAGGAAAGGTTGGTGACCCGAGTGGGAGTGGGCGGTGCAAAGATTTCTAGGCCAGTCTGATTGGCCAATTGCACTAGTGCAATGCCTGTGCTATCGTCACGCCTACATCTCCATAAGGTGTGATGTGCATTTAAGTCCCCACATAGGATCGAAGAATTGCTTAGCTGCAAGATTGCAGAAAGATCTTTAGTAAGGTTAGTTCGATTAATTGTACATGGTACATAAATAGAAGCAATGTTTACGTTTTTAAAATGTTGAGTGTTAATACTTAGAACAGTGGTTTGTATGTCGGTTAAAGTGTGTGGAGGAACGTTAGTGTGCGGAATATTGTTTTTAATAAAAATAGCGTACCTCCACGAGGTCTGGGAGTTTGTCCGCCGTCGTTTCTATAAAGCAAATAATTAGGAATGTAAGGCTTGCGGTTAGGTGAGAGATGTTTCCTGAATAAGTATTAAGTCGGGGTTATGAGTGTTAACAAAATGAGTTAATTCATGCATTTTAGACATAATACCATTTGCGTTCCAATAACATATCTTTAACCCGGCAACCAGCACAACCATTAATTAATTTTAACCGGCTGTACTACGCTGAGCACAGAGGCTAGCTTTTCAAGTGGATTTTTAGCACTCGAAAGTGCCGCGTACATATTGTCCAAGCCTCCCATGGAGAAGATATTAATCAGTTCGTTAAGTACAAAAATTGCCTTAGTGGCTGCATCAGGATTAAAATTATTGAGAGTATTACTGCTTAATTGATTACTATTTAAAGAGTGGTTGCGCTGGTTCTCCATAGCAGAGACCGGCGATGGAGCACCTTGCACCATGCTGGCAAAGGATACTCCCTGGGTTACTTTCTTCGCAACGAATTCCCGGCGCGGTGTGCCAGCGGCCTGACTCGGCGGTGTCCTCGGTTTGGGGAATTTCGGGCAGCCCCTCCATGCGGCCAAATGCCCGATCGCATTGCAATTAATACACCTAGGCTGCTCTAGGCGCTCCTTGATAGGACACTCTTTGATGTAGTGCTCCCCGCCGCACTTAAGACACCGTTTCTTATATCCACAGTTTGTGGAGGAGTGGTGGAAATAATTGCAGGAGAAACATTGCGTCGCTTCTGGCTTCCTCTTAAACTTTTCCACCTTGACGGTATAATGTAGTAGCCGATTTACATCAAAAAGGCCTTTGTTGTCCTTATGCCTTAAATATGTTAATTGCCAAACGGGGATTGGCTGTTTCGTTTTCAAATTCGTGAGTTGCCTCACTTTATCTATTCTAAGTCCCGCATCAAGAAGAGCTTCACTAATTTCCGCTTCAGTGTATTCAAGTGGCACACCTTTCAGTACAGCCTTTAAGGGCCTAAGACTCTTCGGCGTAATTACGAAACACTCGAGCCTGTTAGAGGCCAAGTAGCGGGTAATGTCTCTGTGCTGATCAGAGTCAGCCGGAAAAATTTTCACATGTTCTCCTGCAAGCTTGATCAGTACTTTATTGTCGAAGTTGTTGTCGATGTCAGCGACAACCGTCTTTAAATTGCCGCAGTTGCGGACCATAATTGGCGGTAACTTTGGTTCAGGGGGGGCAATAGCCTGATCTCCATCGCCGACTTCATCCACCGATAAATGCTCAAAGTCATTGTTAACTTCTAAAATTTCCTTATTAGGAAGAACATTTTTTACATTTATTTTGGCAGTTTGCCTTTTAGTAGGTTTGATAAATTCGTCATTTTGTGCAGAGCGCTTAACTTTACCATTTAAGTTTTTTACCTTAGCAGAGCTATGTCTGCTGCAATTAACTAAAGGGCAGAGACCAAGGTCACTTACCCTTTGCAGTGCCGCTCGATATTCAGTTTCAGCCTTCGCCAGCGTCTCCTTCGTCAATTTGGAGGCCAGAGTCTTGTCTAGGAGGTTCCTAGCTATGTTATGATTATGTACGGACAATATATATGAATTTACTAAGCTGGAATCTAATAGAAAGCAAAATAATCTATGCCACCACTTCTTTGATCTTCTACTCGAAGTGTACGAAGATTTCAAGTGGTTAAATCTATCCATTCCCCCCATACTTCTTGTATAATCGGCAATTGCTTTTGGGCATGTAACTTTCTTTTTACAGCCATCTTTCTGGGTTCTACTTACTTCAGTCATTTCATTCATAATATGGGATGTTGAAAGAAGAGTAAGAACCTTCGTATCCCGCCATTGCACTGAGACAGTGTCTCTACATGCTAACATCAGCGATTCATTTTTTTGGTATTTTTTATTTTTCTTCATGAGCTCAGGAAGGAATTTCCTACCAGTTCTGATGGTACCAATAGCATATATGTTTTTTGAAAACAGTGTTTCCATCAATGGTACTGAAGTAAAAAAGTTATCAAAAACCACCAGAAGAGGAGAAGTAGAGTGCAAATCATTGATAATATTTATTATGACTCTATTTCCCAATCCTTCTGAAATGGCACTAACGTCTTTTTTTCCTGTATATACCTGAAATTGATACAAATAGCCATTGGATGCATCTGACCTAGCGCAAATCTTGTAGCCTCTTTTTACAGGCTTTCCTGGCATATATTGCTTCATGGTGAACCTTCCTTTGAATTTCACCATAATTTCATCAATCGATTGCACTGAAGAGTCTGAATACTCTTCCTGAAATTTTTTTTTCAAAATGTGCTATCAAAGGACGGACTTTGTGCAATTTATCAAACTCTGACTCATTTCTAGGAACAGATTTTTTATTATCGTTGGCATGTAAATTTGAAATGATTTTTTTAAATCTTTTTACAGACATTATTGATGATATTTCTTGATTGTTGAAAAAAGGGTCAGAAGACCAGTACAAATCTAAATTAGGCAATTTATTAATCCCCATGATAATTAACATTCCCCAAAACGCCTGTAGTTCTTCTGTGAGGGAAGTCCATTTTTTTGTTCTGCATATAAATTTGTTTCTTCCATAATTTTTTTCATGATTGTAGCATCAAAATACCGATTGAAATAATCAATTGGCTGTGATAACCTCGTGAAACCGTGATGTGACCCCATCACACAAGGTGACGCTACAGTGGTCTTAGTACACACCTGCGGAAAGGGAGAATTGTAGCCATCAATGGCCGTGACGGCTTTGCACAGCCGGATGCCTTGTTAGACAATTCATAACTAGGAGCTACCGATTTGGTTGGGTCCCGGTTGATACTAACCAACCGAGCTTTCCAAACCAATACGTGAGGAGCCTGTGCAGGCTCTTGTTTTTGACTTATATATAACTAAGAAGGGAAAGATAGATAGGGAAAATTTAAAAATGACAAAAATTATTAAAAAATTAAAAAGAAAATTATAAAAAACTAGTAAATAATTACAATATAAAATAATAAAGAATATAATAAAATGAATTAGTAGTAAGAACGTCACACGACTGTTCTGTACTATGTTATTAAAAGTATAAACATGTTGGAGCTTTCTCAATAGAAATGATTATGTTACTATATATATGGAAATAGTTGAGTAATTAGCGTATTTACTGTTTAAAAAATAATTAGATACTTATGATAATAGAAATTAAGATAAATATTTAGTTTTACAGACGACTATGTGTATACATAGTTTCTAATGCTGGGAAGTACAAATCTTCTTATTAATCTTTATCGCTGTTTTTTAAGTCTAAGTTTGGTTGATTTTTCTATTGTTCTTTTGATTATTTGGTTGACTGTTAGTTTTATTATGTTGTGCTGGTTATATAATCAATGTTCTCAACTAAGAATGTCATTATTTTGATTATTTTTTCCTTTAATTTCTTGCATTTAGCTGCTTTGATGGCCCATTCATGATATGATGCTGGTGGTGGTTCTTCTTCATAGTTGAGGTTGGTTAATGGACACGAGAATAGATAGTGGTCTGGTGATCCTGATTCTCCGCACAAGCATGTATCGTTGTCTGTTATACAGAATCTGTGTAGGTATTTTGGGAATGGACCGTGGCCTGTTACGAAATATGTAATTAATAAATTTGTAGACATGTTATGTGAAACTCTTGGTAAGAAATTGTGTGTTCTTCTGCCGGTGGTGGCTGTATCCCATTCCTCTTGCCATTGTTGTATGAGAAGTTGTTTTAGTTGGTGTTTGATGACGCTTTTTGGAGTGGGTAGGCTTTCAGATAATGTGTTTGGGTTTATTGTTGCGTCTTTTGCTAAATAGTCGGCTCTTTTATTGCCTACTATTCCTGAATGAGCTTTTAATCCATTCTATTGTTAATAGTTTTGGCCGTATTTCTTGAATTTCGTTTCTGATTCTCTGTACGAGTTTGTTTTTATTGAAAAACTTCTTGACGGCCTGGAGCGACGACATGCTGTCGGTTTTGATGCTGATTTGAGAAAAGTCCTTTTTTTTACCCATTGCAGTGCTTTTAGGATTGCTAGAAGTTCTGCTTGGTAGACTGAATTTTTGGTATTGAGTTTTCCTTGCCAGTTGTATATTTCTTTATCTTTTTCGTATGCGACAAACGCAGATCCCACCTGGTGGTCTATTTTTGAGCCATCTGTGTAGATTATGATGTTGCTGGAGTTTAGGATATTTTTTATTGTGGTTGATGGTTTTGACCAAGGTGGTTCTAACCATTGTGAGATCTGTGTGTCGTAGTCCATTGCGTTGAAGTGTGTGCGGCCGAACTTGTCGTTTCTGCCCAATCTTGTAACGTTTGTCATTATTACTTCCTTCTTTACCATGAGGTGTAGAGGTAATAGTCCGCTCAGAATTAGCAGTGCCGATGATGGTGTATTTCGGTACGCTCTGGTTATTTTTAGTGTAAAAAGTCTCTGAATTGTTGATAGTTGTGCTATTTTTTTATTGTTTAAGTTTTCAGCCCATGTTGATGCCGCATAACAAATTCTTCGCTCTGCCACTGTTTTGTACCAAAGTCTTGTTAGTTTAGGGTTGACTCCCCAGTTTCTTCCCGACATTACCGCTAGTTTATTTGTTTGTTTCATTAGATCGCTTTTTAGCTTTTGTAGGTGTGGGATGAAGTTGAGGTTTTTATCTATTGTTATTCCTAAGTATTTTAAGTTGTTTACACATTTTACTTGCCAACCCTCATATTTTAGTATTCGCATTCTTTTGATGTTCCCTTTTTTCCCTAGTATTAGGGCTTGTGTTTTATCTTGTGAGATTGACAGTTTTTCTTCTATTGCCCATTTTGAGAACTGCTGCAATGCTTTGGTGGCTTTCTTTTCCAGGTCTCTCCTGTTGTTGCTTGTTATGATAAATATGAAGTCGTCCTCAAAGGCCTGCAGATCGACGTCTTCGTCCCATTTTGTTTTAAGTATTTTATTTGCTATTATTGACCATAGAAATGGACCCAAACAGGAGCCTTGTGGGCAGCCTTTCTGTAAATCATAATGTATTTTTGTATGGCCATAATTAAATTCTATTCTTCTATTTTGTAGATAGCCTCTTATTAAAAGTATGTAGTTGTTCGGGGTGTTGTCTTGTCTTAGAGTATTCAGTATGGACGGTCACCAAATAGAATCGAATGCTCCTTTTATATCTATTGAGATGAGAATTGTGTACCTTGAATGTTTCCTATTATCGTAGACTTTTTCCATCAGGTGTTGTAGGGCATGTTCCGTTGAGATGCTGCTTTGGAATGATATTGTAGCCTATTAAGTACGATATTCTCGAAAACCTTTCCGATTGTAGGGAGTAGTGAAATTGTGCGGTAGGAGTTTGGGTCGGTTGGGTCCTTAAATTTCTTGTTGAATAAGACTACTTCCGCATATTTAAGTTGTATTGGGAAGCAATGAAGTTGCAGACATTTATTAAAAAGGGAATTTAGAATCAATGGTTGAGCCTTATGTAGTAGTTTTACTATATTGCCATCTAGTCCATCTGGGCCTGAAGCCTTATTTTTTGGAAGAACCTCTAGGACGTAGTTGAGTTCATCTTCTGTTATATTTGGTGTTGGGTCTGTTGCAAGTTTGCTTAATTCTTCAATGGTTGTAGTCTGTCTAATGGGTTGGTGGTGGTTGTTATCCTTTTGGAATAAATGCTGAAGGATATTTTGAATATTTAATGTGCTATTGTCCGAATCGATAGTTCTTGAAATATTTGGTGGTTTGAAAAATTTGTCAAAGGCTGTTTTGTAAAGTGGACCATATTTGGATGTTGTTTCTGTGCAGAATTTTTTCCAGGATATTGTCTTTGCTTTCATCAACATTTTTCTCATTATTGCTTTTTCCCTTTTATACTTTGTGAGCCAGAGTTGTTTAGTGTTATCCTCTATTGAATTTTGTGAGCGTCTTCTTAGTGCCTTCATTTTTGATTTTTGGGCTTTGAGTTCCTGGTTCCACCATGGTGTCGGCTTTTGTTCGAAATAGTTCTTTTTCCTTTTGAATGTTGAGTTACAACAGCGTTGGATTATTTGTACTAGGTGACTTGTTTGTACTTCTAAGTCTTCTTTTGTTCTTATATTATCAAGATTGAAAGTTTTTAAGTTGATTTGAAGCTGTTTTTTGAAGTTGCCGAATTTAGTTTTGTATCTTTGTGAGATTGGGATTTGTATTTTATGCCGGATTTGGAAGTGTATTGTGAGGTGGTCACTGCCTATATCATAGTCTGTTGATTGCCAGTTTTGAATCTTGTTGAATGTCGTTGCGTCGCTTAACGTTAAGTCTGGCCAACCTCGTGCTCCGTTTCTGATGAATGTAGGTGGGGATCCAATCGGGTTTAGTAAGTATAGTTGGTGTTGTGCTATGTATTCTGTTAGCTGATGACCTCTTAGATTTCCCGTGTTATAACCCCAGATGGTACTATGCGCATTAAAATTTCCGCAAATTATTTGTTGTGAATCTTTGTGTACCGCTTTTTCATATTCGTTAAGTTGAGTTGAGATGTCCTCTGATGGTGATGAGTATAGTGATGTTACTAGGATATCCTTGTCTGCTAATAGGATTGAAATTGTTACTGAATCTTCTGCTATTGAGACTTGTGTTGTTGGGATGGCTGCTGTTCTTATTATTATTGCAGCTCTGTTTGTTTTTGATGTGATTTGTTTCCAACCTGTGGGTATTCCTGGGATCTGGTTTTTTGTTGTATATGGTTCTTGTACCATTGCTATATGAATGTCATGATCTTCCATGTGTTGGATAAATAGGAGTGTGGTTGGCTTACAATGTTGTAGATTTTGTTGTGCTATTTTTATGGTCTGCATTTTTATTTGCCTGTTTCCTTACTTCTGTTTGTTCTTTTTCTTTCTCTTCTTTTTCCTTCCTTTCCTTTTACCGGATTTACTTGCTTTTACTGTTGTGTTTTTGCTTTACTTTTCTTTTTTCTTTTCTTTTCTATGTGTCTCTTTTAGATTTACAGGGGATGTTTTTGTTGTGTGTTGTTGCTTTTTGCTGGTCTTGTTGAATCTCTTAGTGAGTTTAATATTTTTCTATAAGAGTGACACTTGTTGTCGAAGGCATAATGATCCATGCTGAAGGTTGTTTTTTGGGTTTTGTTACTATTTTGGCAGTTGATGCACTGTTTTGTGTCCTTTTTGCATGTTCTTGTATCGTGAGATTCCCCACATTTTCCGCATTTTGTGTCATTTTTACACTGTAGGCTTGTGTGTCCTGTCTGCTGGCATATATAGCATCGTTTTATTTCATAAAACGGCTTTACTGTGCATGATTGCAGGTCGAGGAATATTCTTCCTCTTCGCAAGAGTTGAATTGCTTCTCTTTTAAGCAGGAGAATGATTGCATGCGTTCTATTGTTATTGTCCGTGAATGTTTTGACTAGTTTGGTATTTTGGGTTACTATTTCTAGTACCCTGTTAATGCCTTCTATTAAGTCTTGTTCGGTTGTACCTTCTGGGATTCCGTAGCAAATGACTTTGGCTTTTTGTTCTGGTGGTGTTCTAACCATTATAACTTCTTTGAGTTCTGTGTTCTTTTCTATTGTCTCTTGTAGTTTTTGGGCTTGTTCATCAGTCTTTGTTTTTATAATTAGTTGATTGTTATCTATAAGGACTCTTTTTACACCGTCCAGTTCTCCTGATTTTTTTAGTTGTTTACTAATGTTGGATCTCATGTCCTTGTCAGATTGATCCTTACCTTTTGGTGCAAGTATAACTGTTGTCTGCTGTTTCTTTACAGCTTCCGCAAATGACTTAGTTGGTGCTGTTTGGACTTGTTTTGTGATGTTGATTGCTTCTGTTATTGCTTTGGGGTCATCTGTGAGGATTTCTCTATTAAAGTTTCGACTTTCCTCCAGTTGACCCTTTAGCATAGCGATTTGTAGGTCTTTTTCCTTTAGTTGTTCTATTTTTTCATTGTGTTCTTTTTCTTTTTGTTGTAGCGAATCTATTTCTATTCTTAGTTGATTTATTATTTTTTCCTTGTCGCCAAATAGGGTGTCTAGTTTAAGGAACTCCTGTTGAACTGCTGTTTTAGTGGGTTTATGAAAGCTTTTGTCCTTGGCGAAAATGCCTTCAATAGTCCTTGCTACTGTAAGTAGCGTTGTGACATTTTCTGCAAAGTCGATCATTTTTTCCTGTGTGGCATTTCTAATTGGTGTCGCCATCTTTTCCTATTCTGATTTTCTTTCTTTCTTTTAAAACAGTTTTTATATTTCTATTCCTTAGCTCTCTACTTTTCCCTTTCTTCTTCTTTTCCTGCAGTAAACAAAAATCTTAAAAATACTGATAAGAGTAATTGTAATAGCTAAACTGCCCTGGCTTATCTCCCCGTGGTTCATTGAATGCAGAATGATACATTTAGCTAGAGATATTACTAATACATATAGAATATTAACTATATAATGCAAAATTTTATACAATATAGAAAATAAAAATATTTAAACAAGTTGCAATTATACTAAAGGCTCATAGTGACTGGACTTGAGCTTTGAATGCACTAAACATAGATGTTGTATAATACATTAGCTGAACTGAATACTATCCCATGAGTTTAAGACTTTTAGTGATAGACAAAAAAATAAAACATTCAAATAATAAATAAAATGTTAGAAATAAGAAAATAAGGAAGCTAACTAATCATAAACTTTCGGAGCCGGCATTGGCCTGCTTTGAAGTTTTCTTAGCTAAATCGCGACACATAAATAAGAAACAAATATAATTGAAAAAGCCAAGAATAAAAAGAAAATGATATTATTTTACAAATAGGGGCTTCTCTTCCCAGAATTTCCGTATCTGTTTTATGGAATCTTATCCAATCTTGATAAGAAGCTAGGGTTTAAAAGGGTAGTGCATTGATCTGTTACTTGTGAATCTCCTGTTCGAGGCTTGCCATTTTTTAAGGAAAATTACAATAAAAGAGAAAGATTAAAAAAAAAAAATTAAATTAAAAAATTTCACTACAATGATCTAAATTACTAAAATGAGAGAGCTGTTGTTGACGAGTAGATTGCCTAATGAGTAGATCTTATAGATTGAATTGGTCCAGAGATATAGC
>BPLQ01005250.1:0-261891 GCA_021605075.1 Caerostris darwini
TATGGTCTTATGATACGTTTATGATGTACGTATAATGTGTGTAAGTGTAATGATAAATACATGTTCATTGTATCCAGAGTTAGCAAGTTATGGTTTTATGGGTTATAGTTTAAATGTTATGCAAATGTTCTTAAAAGAAAAGTAGAATACGTTTTCATTATTAATTTAAATATGGAATTGATTCGCAGGAGGTTTTGTCATACAAATATAAAATTATTGAATAATATGTATCAAAATAACGTTTTAAAATGTAATGATAAAAGAAAGTTTCTGCATACCATCTTTTTTTACATTAGTCATCCCTTTATTTTTTTCTCCCTAGCGCTCATGCATATCGGATACATTGCACTATTGCGAATGCGATTAGAAAGTGTATTGGTAACATTATGTGGGAAATAAATATATTGGCAAAATGATGGAAAAGTAGACTTAAAGTAAAAGTCGGAAACCTATAAACTTATTTAGATAAATTAAATTTTTTTTTTTATTAGTGTAGAATCTTGTGTACAGCTTATTCAAATTTAAGAAGTCAATAACGGAAACATGAACAGATTCTCATCTATGATGATGAGCAACGAAGACACACGTACGATCTTCTGTCACTCTCAAAACTATGTAAACAATTTGCCAGCCAATAGAAATTGCTCAGTTAAAAAACAACTTAACTTCCTCTACTTGGTAGGAATTACTGTTATGTGGCTTATGTGAATGGTTATATGTGTATTTGGTTGTATGTGAAGCAATGGCCAAAATTACAGACTAGGAATATCTAAAAAAGGCAACTTTCTTAAGTGGTGTAGAGGTGGGTTTTTTTTTTTGGGGGGGAGGCATCTCGCCTACACGTGAAGCCCCTTGGAACACCTTTGGGTAACCGAAAGAGGCACGAGTTCATCACTGCAGCCCAGTTGTGATTATACAACTTATAATTGTTGAAATAATATACATAACAATCTGTATAATTGCAAGAGCAGAATTATGAGAGCAAATTGTATTAAACATATATATACAGGGCCGGATTTTCCTATAGGCTAACTAGGCTTCAGACTAGGGTCTCAAGATCAAGAGGGGCCTACATTCAAATGTTAGCAAAAATAAAATTACACTTTTCTAAACACAGCAAACACAAAAACACTGAATCGAAAATAATTTGAAATTCTACACATATGACTATTATTTGAATTTCGTTTCTTTCCAAATGTTGTGTGTTATGTTTGATTAGTTATTGTTACAAGTACTATATAGGGTGCTAGGAATAAATGTCCAAATACGTGTTCTCGACTTTTTGTGCCCCATTTTTTATAGTGATTAATACCAATCATAACATGTTTCATTCAACAAGTTGATATATATCACAGTAATGATGTATTTTATGATCTCTCAGGTAATTTACAAACTTAAAAATGGGAGGTGAAAGGGCCTCATAAGTGGAATGGCCTAGGGCCTTTTTTTTCATCTAAATCTGGCCCTGTATACATATATACACTCAAGAGCCAAAACATTATGACCACCCCTACATTTTGCAATGAACTCGCCTGGATGATGTGGAGGGCACGTGATCAGGTGGAAGTGGTATATAACTGGTATTAAGTGGTGGTATTAATCCATGCAGAGGCGGGTTGAAGCTGTGTTGCGGGCCAAAGGTGGGCCAACTCGTTATTGACAGGTGGTCATAATGTTTTGGCTCTTGAGTGTATATATATATATATATATGACAAATTTATAACTATTTTACTTGCAAAAAAATAAAAAATAGTACCATTCTAAATATTCTAGGTACATTTGAAAATATGTTGAAAAATATACAGCTATTTTAATTGTCATACAGCCATGAATAGCAATTAACAAGAAGCGGAACACGAGCATAGATCTTACATCTTTGCAATTTTAGACACATCTTGCAATTTTTTTATTGTATGCATATAATAAAGGAAGATAAAAAAATTTCAAAGACATATAAATAATTAATTTAAAGACAAACATTATCCCTTGTCCGAAAATGAAGCAATAACTAGAAAGAAAATGAAACAGAAGAAACCGAACGAATTCCTACTCAACATAAAATGATGAACAAATGGTAAAATATTTCGTGATACATTTGCTTAATAAAATAAATTTATTTCATAATATATTTGCTTAATATAATCCTACCTAGAATTTGTAGATAAAATTTTCTAAGATCTAATATAATCTATTCTTCTCTTTATATATTTTCCAGAAATTTACATATAATATGTGCGACATGTGAAATAGATACGGATCTATATAAAAGAGAATAAATTCATTATTTAAATATACGAAATTGTCTAAATTGATTGTTCTTCTTAAATTAGATATTTGAGAATCTCTTACTTCCAAAAAGTATAAGCAAAAATTTTTAATAAAAATGATGACATACTACTGTGTCCCAAAAGTAAAACCAATTTTCAATATAAAATTCCCGGGACTTATGGAATTTCATTTTTTTCTTCTTTTTTTGGTTGCTGGCACTGTCCTTGATATCTGTGTGAAATTTGACGTCAAAATATTCATTAGTGTTTGAGTTACGCTTGGCTTTGTGAGACGCTATTACTGATTCCGGCGATTTTTGAAATGTCTGAATTCATTGAGCAAAGAACTTGCATTCAATTTTGTTTGCGGAAGCGTATAGAATGTTGCAGAAAGTATTTGGTGAGCATTCCCATATCGGAAAGAAATGTGGTATAAACAGTTCAAAGAAGGCAGAGAACGCGTTGAAGACGAAGAGCCCTCTGGTCGACCCTCAACCTCAACTGACAAAGCTCACGCCAATTAAAGATATGGTGCTTGCAAACCGTCGATTTACAATTAGAGACCTTTCTGATAATGTTGGAATTTCAAAAGGATCGGTCAATTCCATTTTGGGCCTCAAACGCGTCAAATCTCGATTAATACCGAAAACACTGAATGCGCCAGATCACACTGCATTGATTCTTAGTGACTTTTGAAACCCATATCGTTCCACAACCACCGTACGCACACCATGTGACTTCTGGCTATTCCCTAAACTCAAAAGACCACTCCGGGGACACCGTTTTGAATCGATTGAAAATATTTAACGTGAATCACCGCGTGCTTTGAAGGCCATCCCTACCGATGACTTTTTAGAATGTATTGAGGATTGGAATAAGTGCATTGTGTCCGGAGGAGGTTATCTTGAAGGCGATGAAATACATTTGGAAGAATAAATAAAGAGTTTTTGAAAAAAAAAAATAATTAGTCTTACTTTGTGGGCACAGTAGTAATGTGCTATTAACATACATTAGAATTTATAATACGGGATTATTGGAAGAAAAGTTGATTATTGTACGGTTTGCTTATAGAATGAAAAATTGAAAAAGTAGAAAACCTATAAAATGTATAGTTTCATCTTGAATTGTGTGTAAAATATAATTTCTAATTTTGTAAATTAAAAAGAAAAGAAATTACAAAATAGTCAATGGAAAACGTTTCAAACGCAGCATACAAATAATTAAAAAAGTATAGACTTATGTATTTATTAGTCGTCTTTTAAGTTTGAACAGTGAGTTTTCAGATATTTTAAATTCTTGTCTTGCTGTATGGAAACATACCGTGAGGGGAAAAAAAAACCCGATCTTCTTCTTCTTCAATGGCGCAACAGCCCCATGGTGAGGATTCCATTCCATTCCCACTACTGGCAGATTCCGAAACTTGAGATATTTTCTTTTCACGGGGTAGGGGGTGTCATCCCGCCCAACGCTCAACAATCATATTAGACCGGACTTACGGTGTAAAGTAGATTCCGAACTAGTACAAACATACATGGCACCGCTGAACTCGACAAGATGATCTTATTTAAGTCAAATAACAAGGTCCAACATACATGAGAGAACTAAGGCAAGTAATTGCAAAGATAAGTACAAAAGTCCTAACTTAACAAAAGAAAAATTAAAGTATATTAAAGTTAAGCGCCATTTATTTATTGTCAGAAAACAAAATTATACAAACAAAATTTCCATTTTTGTGTGTATAATTTTGTCAAAATTTAGTTGTCAATATTTAACTGTTTTACATTTAAAAACATAAAAAAACCCCTTGGTTTTTAACTTTTGATGTTTAACACAAAAACACGAATAAAAGCAATCTTGTTTTCTTAATAAGAGTGTTACAGCACTTACACAAGGGATCAATCCGAAATCATATGCACAAGAAAATTTGTCATCGCCTTTTGCTTAAAATTATCAAAATGTGTAAAGACATTTTATGTGTGTTTTTAAAGAATAGTTAACAAAATACTATAGTAATCGAAATGATTCTCCTGGCTTGGTGTCGGGAAATTGTATCTTTTAGTATCTTATTTTATAATTATGACTGCACAAAATAATTTTTTTCATGATTAGATGAGTTTATTCATTATTTAGATTTGATATTTTCTCGCGCTGTATTGAACATTTTTGATAAATGTAAATTATTCTTAAGAAATATAATAATTTAATAATAATAGTCGATAATAAAAAATAATAATTTTTTTTCACAAATAAAGTTTTGTGAAAAAAAAAAAAAAAAAAAGAACTCACGATTCTAAAAATATTTAAAAATTTTTCTTCTCTATAACCAACCACTAAATAAAATAGTATATTGTAAAACCGAGATCTACTAATTCTTTCCTCATGTTAATAAATTTAACATAAAAAAATTAAATTAAATTAATTTTTTTTATAATTTTGAAAAATTAAAAAAAAATTAACATAATTAAAAAAATAGATCTCAAATTCGCGTGTTTAATTTTTTTCCCATGCCAAATTTATAAAAGTTATGTGAAATATTAACAAAAATCTAATCGATGTAATCGTTTTAAAAAGGCATGAAAAAAAATGAATCAATTTTTTCACGTTATTCGACTTGAAAAAAGGGTAATCATTAGATTATTATGAAAAGAAAATATAGCAGCAAAAGAACACATTACAATCCTGCATAAATTGATAAAACTATCAATAAACAATAACTAAATGTATATATATTAATAACACTAATTAGGATTTATAGGTAAAATTTCTTTGTAAGTAGTAAATATCTTTCTCTTTATATCGGAAATTTGCTTTAATGCTTTCTTGTGTAATGTAATTGAATACTGATCCATATTACAAAAAAATTCATCAAATATGTGAAGTTACGAAATTACTCAACAATAATTTGTCTTTTTTTCAATGCAATAGTAGAGAACTGCCCTTTCCTAAATAGTAAATAATAATAAAAGTCAAAAGATTTTCTTAAAAAGGTATAATGTAATAGGCAATTAACATACATTAGAATTTATAATAAGAAATAATGTTGAAAGAAAAGATGATTATTCTACTGTTTGTTACAATAAATTATTAAGTGGGCAAAAGTTACTGAATTTGAAGTTATTTTCATCCAACATTCTAAGATGTAAAATAATGTATAAAATTACTCAGCCAAATTACAAAAAATAAGTGGAAAATTATCATTTTAACAGTTTTCATTCAATTGCCAAGTAACTCTAAAGGACTGAATAAAGAAAAATGAAATTATGATATGATTGTAGGAAAATGTTTCAGAGACTGCATACAATAAAATTAAAAATAATATTTTCTTGTATTTATTGTCAGTAAAAATATAACATTAAAAAAAGTTATCTGCCCTTATTTGCATTTAAAAGCAATAAATTGAAATCTGAAGAAATCCTTTGAATTATTTATAGTTGCAAACACAAAAACGATTATGAATAAAAGACATTTGTTTTAGAGACAAAAACATATTTGTTTATAAAGGAGAGAAATATTTTTTTCGTTCTAATGCAGCTGCCAACCACTTAGGCAATTGTATTGGATGCCTTAAGGCAAACGCTGCACAGACGTTACTCACTTTGCATTATCCAGGGGGCGTGTGCAACTTGAAGATAAGCTACGGACGCGGAGGAAAAATATGCCCCCGCAACGCTCTACGATCCTATTAGGACCGGGACCTACGGTTTAAAGTGGATTCCGAATCACTACAAACACCCATGGGTAAGCCGGGATTTGAACCCGATACCTATGGTACCGAGCGCCAGAACGCTAGTCACTCGGCCATCAGGCCCCAGGAGAGAAATATTTCTTGTGCCATAACTCAACCCGAAATCGCAAGCAGGCGAAATGTGAATTAAACATCGTCATTTGTTGAAATTTTTCGATATTAGCATCACAGACATTTTCTGTGTTTTTGGAAGTTAACAAAAGTATAGAGTTGAACGTATCGAAATTATGTCTTCGAAACTGCCATAACTTCTCTAATGTGAGCGGGGGAAAAATATTTCTTATTGGCAATTATTCCAGGTTTAGATGGAATATAATTGTTCTTATAAACTCATAGCTATAGAGTCGATAATTTAAAATTTTGTATTAAATGGGCCACACGCGTTTGCTAAGCTGAAGAAGTGAGTGAACTTGTAGAAAGCAAAAAATGAACCATTCACAAAATTGGTCAAAAGAAGTATTTCTGCCAATTTTTCTCCGTTTTCATGTGGAAGGAATAAAAAATTTGCCATGTCCTGAATTATTTTCAGGAAGTACTTTTCTCAAGATGGTATGGAATTTCTCCATATACTTATTTCCGTCTCTCTTGCGCTTCGTCATAGTCGGCACAAAGTCTGCGGTTGTCTTTTTTATCCAATGCCAAGGATGAATGGACCGCATTGATTATTCTGTTTCTCCAACTGTGGATCTACATCAACGTGTTTCAATCTCGTACCAGAATTCGGCATCTGACTGAAGATCTTTACAGAATTTCGAACATGCTAAATATTCACACCCTCCAGAGGTTGAAAATTTACATTTGGGTGTATTGTCTACTCGTGACGTGCGGGACTGCATGCTTCGAAGTGGCTCTTTTGAATTCTAGTATGATAGCTCACGCGCGGCATAGACTTCGAAATTCAGAATTAGTTCCTGGATATTTGAAAAAACCATTTGTAGACATTTTAAACAGTTCTACTGCTCTCTCCTTCTTAATAAGTAATGGTTTCTTCGCAGTGTTGCCCGGATATTATTGCTTTGTATGTTGCTGCATGAAAAAGTTTTTCTTACACTTCGTAAGGAAATCGAGAATTTTGATCGCACATCAAGAGTATCGAAGAATTTTGGAAATCTACCAAGAAATGAACGAGACAATGATAATCATGGATAATTTTATGAGTCTTCCCATTTTGGTTTCCGTAGTAAATATATTGGCAGCTCTTTTCTGGCTCGGTTACAGTTTTGCATTCACGCCAAGTGTTAACAGCGCGACAAGCGTATTTGTTGCTATCGGATTTATACAGTATTTTGTGCTGCTGATGATCACTTTACCTCCAGCTTCAGCTGCCAACCAGGCTGCGGCAACACGTGTGTGACCGGTGTGAAAGGATGGAGCCATGTTTCATCCATTGTCCCATATCGACGCAAAAATTCGGGTTTATTACGATTGAACAGCTCCAAACATTGCTTAGAATCATCAATTCGTTGTTATTTTGGGTGGATTGTGAGCTCGCGCGGCGCTCACTTTGAACAGAGCTTCGCATATCCAAATATTCATTCACGATATGTCCCACACGTTCCTTTGATATCTTTAGGGTCTCAGCTATCTCAATAAACTTCACTTTACGGTTATCAAAAATTATTTTGGTATTTTTTCGTCGGTAACAGCCTCTTTGGGGCGTCCACTGCGTGCATCATCCTCGGTGCTCATTTCGCCTCGTTTAAATTTAGCAAACCACTTCTCTACGGTTGATTTTCCTGGTGCAAAGTACGAATAATGTTTATAAAGCCAAGCCTTGACTTCAATAGTATTTTTTTTTTGCCAAAATGCAATGCTTTATTAACGCACAAAATTCCTTTTTATCCATTTTTTCAAACTAACAAAAGTTGCTTCACTAAAAATGCTATAACTCACATACTAATAAAGCAACAGTTGTCAAATTTATACACGTGTCTTTTGATGGTTAGGGCTAACTAAAAATCATATGGATTTAATACTAGAAGCACCATCTAAGTGCCAGCCTACGAACATTTCAGCCCACCAGTTATGTGCACCGGAGATTCGCGCAAAAAAACCGCTTTGATATTGTAGAAAATTTATCTAATCGACAAATCTTTGCTCATCAGTGCTATAGGCACCCTAATTTCATATGGAATTCTGGTTGGCACTCTAGGAAGTGTACAGAATTCCAATAACGAGAGCTAGTCAAATCTTCATTAATATAAAATTCAATCTACATAATATTTTAAAACTAAACCAAAATGTTCTGAAATTATTTGTATTGTCGTTAAAACATGTAGTACTATTTATGTAAGTTAATAAAAACAATTTTGGTTGATTCCATTTTTTTCTTTAATTATTTCTTAAAGGATCAATTCAAAAAGTATCATTACATTTCGTGTTCTTAATTAAGAAATTTTGATTTAAAAATAATGTTAAGACGCTTATTACATTAAAAGAACCAATGCCGATGTCAGTAAGAAATGTTCCATATGAATTTTAGTTAGCCATAACTTTCAAAAGACACGTGTATAAATTTGACAGCTGTTGCATTATTAGTATGCGAGTTATAGCATTTTTAGTGAAGCAACTTTTGCTAGTTTGAAAAAATGGATAAAAAGGAATTTCGTGCGTTAATAAAGCATTGCTTTTTGGCGAAAAAAAATACTATTGAAGCCAAGGCTTGTCTTGATAAACATTATTCGGACTCTGCACCAGGAAAATCAACCGTAGAGATGTGGTTTGCTAAATTTAAACGAGGCGAAATGAGCACCGAGAACGATGCACGCAGTGGAAGTTCCAAAGAGGCTGTTACCGACAAAAACATCAAAAAATCCACACAATAATTTCTGATAACCGTAAAGTGAAGTTGATTGAGATAGCTGAGACCCTAAAGATATCAAAGGAACGTGTTGGACATATCGTGAATGAATATTTGGATATGCGAAGCTCTGTTCAAAGTGAGCGCCGCGCGAGCTCACAATCGATCCAAAACAACAACGAATTGATGATTCTAAGCAGTATTTGGAACTGTTCAGTCGTAATAAACCCGAATTTTTTCGTCGATATGTGACAATGGATGAAACATGGCTCCATCATTTCACACCGGATTCCAATTAACAGTCAGTAGAGAGGACTGCACGTGATGAACACTAAAAATGCTATAACTCACATACTAATAGTGCATCAGCTGTCAAATTTATACACGTGTCTTTTGAAGGTTAGGGCTAACTAAAAATCATATGGATTTAATACTAATAGCGCCATCTATGTGTCAGCCTAGGAACTTTTCAGCTCACCTGTTATAAGTTTAGTGATCGCGTCCTTGGTCAGAGATATGCTTTGCGATTATTGCCATAAGAAATGTCATTGTGCACACAAGTATTTTTAAAGAAGAGAAAGACAGTAAATCAATTTCTGAGTAAAGAGATGCCATTTTTGAGTAACTCTTTATAATGACTATAAAGAACTCTGCCAATACTAAGATGGATTCTCTAATACACACAAATGACATTTCATTTCTGTACTCAAAAAAAAGTGTTTTTTTTTTTTTTTTTTTAACTTTCAGAGTTTAAACTAGAGGAAAGTTTAATTGGGGGACAAATATTTTTGTGATATTATCTGCATGGTTTTAGATCGCTTTTCAAATAACGTTAGCATATATTTTGCTCCTATTACGAGGAGAAATGTAATAAATGGCGATAATATGGATTGCACATGTATGATTATAAAAAGAGTTATTGATATATTTGTGTTGCTTCTTATCCCAATTGGTAGACAGCAACATATAGTCCAAGCCCAAGAACCCGTGTGGTCTTATGGATGGTGGATAAAGGGGAGGGGTAGCTTTTGTTGTGATGGAGCACCTGTAGGTAGAAGTCCTACCTGGCTCTGTGATGCTGACTTTTTACAGTGTAGGTTTGTCAGCTCTACGCTCAACGCACTACAGTGATATTAGACCGGGACATACGGCTTAAAATGGATTCCGAATTCAATACACACACACCACTGGGACCCCAACCAGAAACCTGTGACACCGAAGGCCAGAGTTATAGTTACTTGATCATCAGGTCCTCTTTTTGCAATCTTATTTTCTTCATTGGGTTTTCATCTCCATATCTGGTACTTACGTATTAACGCCACCGCAGCTACAGATTTGGCGGTTTTTCAGTGCCGCCAATCTACACTTAAAATTTTTGTGACAAATCATAAAATATATAAAACACTTTATTTAAAATCAAAACACTTTCAAAATTAAAAATACTTTATTTAAAAACAGTCAATCGGATTTCGGTGGAAAATGGGCCGATATAGAGTTTAACATAGATTCAAAACAGTCTCTATTTTGGCGCATTGGCAGCTCTTTATTGGCGCATTAGCGCAGCTTTTGCTGCGGTGGCGTTAATACGTAAGTAACCCGTATCTGTATATGTGGCCAAGCCAACTAATTTGAGAGGCTTTAATTACTTTTATTATATTTGGTTCTTGAGTGCTCATCTCAAAATATCTTTAACTAAATTTTCTGTGATGGGTATGATAGCTTAGGATTGTTAAGCTCTACAAACATGTAATATTTGTTTCTGCATCTTTAAGCAGACTACGAAGGTCAGTAGTAGAAAAAAAGTATAATTAGATTAATATTGTTTTAAGAAGAGCAATGTCTTTAAAAAATAATCTCATTTAAAGTAGAGTAGTGAAAAGTTATTTTTAAAAAGAGAAATAATTATTTATGATGTAGCGTTCTCTACAGATCCGTATATTGAGAAAGTTTTTTATAATAATCCCGTACAATAAGTAATTGTTAAATAACTTGGGCCCATTATTATTAATATTATTTCCCCCCTTCCACAAAGAGACTTCATGAAAGTTATGTATATAACTCCGATGTATCATGTTGTTGAAACATGACATTACCTTGGTAAATAAACACAATATTTGCTTTTCGTGAACCAGTCTCTATTAAATTAACATAAAAATGACACGAGTTTTTCGATAAACATAGAAATAATTAATTGTTTCATAAATAGATTTTAATAATTTATTCGGAAAAATGAAAATAATATTTTCTAAGCTTTGAAAGATTGAAAATAATCTTTCTAAACTTGATTTTTTTTCAATAGCAGCATTTTTTTACCAATAAGACCTCGTTTTATATACGTGATATATTTTGATAAATATTTTTAATTTAAAAATGTTTAACGATGAAGCATCGATGTTTTTTTATGCCAATGTTATTATCTACGAATGTTACTCAGATGAATGAAATGCGTAAAAAAATATGACAATTATTTTTCATTTTTTAATTTTATTAAATTAATAATTCGGTTAAAATCTAGAATCCTGTACCGTTTGTGCCATACACATCGCCTAATTGCCAAGCCAGTAAGTAAGCATAGAAATCAATGGGTCAGGTAGTTTGTGCGGCAAAATGATACTACGCCAAAATCCTTCTCTGGGTTGCCAAGTAAACAAACAAAATGGCTGCCGAAATTTGCCTTTAACGCCAAAATATATCATTATTTTGCCAACATTTTATTCTTAAATTGCTTTCACACCAAATTAAATCGCTTTATCGCCAAATTATTATGTCGAATTTTATTTTGCTAACAAAATGTATCGTTTAGACAAAGATAATAATCGCTGTTACTAAAATTTCGCCCAAATTATTCTCTAATTCGCCAATTGTTTTTTAAATTTCAAAAAATAAGTGATGTTCTTTACGAAGCCGAATTCGAATGTTAAATTAATATTAACAAAAGAGAAAAAAGAAGAAACCAGAGAATAACTTACCTTATATTGTGGTACGTCCTTAACATTTTCACATTTAACATTTTATTCCATCGGTGAAATCATAAAAATTTTTGCTGATGTCAAATTTGTGCTGTCGTCGCCAGATAATTATCAAATGTTCCGGACACATGGCAGGTGCCATGAAGCATTTAAAAATTATTTTGTTATTATTAAATTTATTTTAACTATTAAAAATTTAAACTGTAACGTCAACTAACGTTCTAAAAAGCTAAAACTTTAAATATTCCATGCGAATTCTAATTATGGTTGCCACAAAAAAACCTAACTAAACGAACATCTTTAAAAAGGAAATTAATTATTTAAGAATAAAATGTAAGTTATTAATAAATTAAAAAATCGTTTTTCTTTTTTGTTTCTTATTTTCATGAGTGGCAACTTCATAAAGATTGTTTATGTTCTGTATCGTGACAGACGTACGTTATAAGAATAAGCTCGGAATAATCAATAATTTATCGGAATACTTATTTAAAAATATATATATTTCTATTCTTATTTATTGCAAATAAGAATTCTGCAAATAATTATCGAAATAGCAATAAAATAGTCATTATACACTGTGGGAAAAAAGTAGAAGGACAGTCATTTTTTTTGTACAATATGCTTTTATTTTACTGCTTTTGACCTGATTTTTGTAGAGAGTTGTTTTGTTAGAGTTTTAATTTACGTTAAATGAAAGTTAAATGAGATTTTTTTACTTACCACCATTTTAACTTAGGAATGCAATACGTAATAACTTTGGGTGTGTGAAAAAAGTAGAAGGACACATCCAAAAAATCTATTTAGAAGCTGTTGGAAAGTTTATAGGTAAGTGTTTTTTTTCTCTTTTAATTCCTTTTTAACAAGAATAAAATATTTAGCTAGAAATTCATAGTTTTTATTGGTTTTAGGATGCCCAGAGGAATACCCTTAAGTAAGTTTCAGAAGGGCCAAATAGTTGCCTATAAAAATGAAGGCAAAGGTGTGAGAGAGATTGCGCGGCAGCTACGAATCAGTCCTAATACTGTTTCGAACTTCATAAGAAACCCTGAAAGTGACAGAAGAAAAAAGAAGACAGGAAGACCAAAAAAACTCACCCAACGTGATAAACGAAAAATCATTCGTGAACTCAAAAAGACTGGTGGAAGTGTCGGCAAGGCGCAATTTCAATCAAGAATTACACATGTAACCAAAAGAACTGTCTATAACTACATAAAACGCTCAAAAAAGTTCGTCTTCAAAAAACGGATGCACCATCCGAAGTGGAATGAAGGACACGTGAAGAACCGACTGCAGTGGGCTAAAGACCACATGTCCTGGAGCTCAGAATGGACCTCAGTTATATTTTCCGATGAGAAAAAATTCAATTTGGATGGTCCAGATGGTTATCAGTACTATTGGCACTGTCTTGGTATTGAAGAAGAAACTTATTCTACTCGACAGAAGGGAGGAGGTGGTTTAATGTTATGGTTAGCAATTGGCTATGGAGGCAGGACAAGTTTAGTCTTTCTAAATGGTAGACGGAACCATACAGACTACATCCAGACTCTAAACTCAAATCTTCTTCCGTATGGCACAGAGTTAGGAGGAGACGACTGGATTTTTCAGCAAGATGGAGCATCATTTCACACTGCAAATGGTGTTAAAGATTGGTTTGCAGCAAACAATGTTCGATTTTTACATTGGCCTGCTAAAAGTCCTTATCTCGACATTGTAGAGAACATATGGGCAATGATTGTATGTCGTGTTTACGAGGGTGGAAAGCAGTTTAAATCTGTAGCTGAGCTGCAGAAATCATTAAAGTTTGTATGGGACAATTTTTGCCAAACAAAAATTCAATCTTTATACAGTTCGATGCCAAATAGGATCTTCGAAGTAATTCGACCCAACAGGAAAAGAATTCCATATTAATTTATATAGTATACCTCTTTTTTAGAAGTGTCCTTCTACTTTTTTCACTGATCATGAGATCGTCAAAACCAATTTTTTTATTAAGTATACATTTTTTTTAATTGTGTACTTTTTTGTTTTGTCTAGATACAGGTATCTGCATGTAAAAACGTTGTGAATAAATTAATTGTTTAAAAAATGCGACATTATTCATTTATCAAAAATAATCAAATGTCCTTCTACTTTTTTCACGCAGTGTATTGTTCGGAAAATGAAGCAACGAATTCTTTTAATTATAGTATTGCAACCCTAAAGAAATTGGTGGAACATGGCGAAATATTCTGGGTTACAAAATTGGCGACTTCCTCAGGATTCTAGATTTTAACCAATAATTCCTTTTGTAAAAAAAGGGAATTTAACTATCTATTTTTCTTGTGAGACCCCCGCTATGTTTCAACATTTTACAATTAAGGAACTAGAGGCCACTACGCGGCCAAGGATCTCCGTATTAATTTACAATAAGAAGAAATATGACAATGTGCATTGGTTTGATGTAAATGTGTTTCAAGAGTTTAATTCAAGTTGCAGAATAATTATTTCTTTTGATTATGAGTGAAAATTTGGTGTGACAACAAGCCGAAGCTATTCATATTTATTTGCCAAGACATCTAAGATTATTGTATGGCAGAACTTGAGGATGTGAGCTGATTAAAAAATGACACCAGAAAATTCACCACAATAAATTAAGAGCTATTGAAAGATTGTCGTTCTATGAAACTCTTCGCAGCTCACCCTTTCTAATGCAAATCGATTCATAGAAACATATTTTTTATTTTAGTTGTATTTATAGCAGTCGATTTAGGTACATCATTCTTTCAAAAGCAGGCATGTCTGTCATCAGCACATTACGTGTGCTGATCAGCACATTACGTTGGATATTGTAATAAAGAAGTAGAGGGCATAAAAGTATTCACCAACACCATTGGTAAAAAAGATTTAAACGAAATTCAATATTTAATGCCAAATTCTATCTTTTTGAACAAATCTGCAGATACAAGAACACACACAAGTTCTGGAAATTTTGTCTGGTTAATGTGGAAGTGTATATTGCCTAATCAGGGATAATTTATGTGACCAGATGAATTAATTGGAAGATTTTCTCAACCTAATGCCAGCTAGATAATTGATAAAATTTTTTATTTATTTTTTGTTCCGAAATTCAACTTAATGTTAGAACTCTAGAAAAATGTTGTTGAAACTAAACTTCTTATGTCAACTCTATTATAACTTTTGCGTCCTCTGATAAGAACACTGCGTGATATTTAAATAAAAAGCAAACTGAATTTTCTTCGTAGGATGGACCATAGCAAACATGAAACTTCTTTTGAAACTATTCTTTTTACCAAAGCTTGAATTCAACTACGGTCAATTTCATATTGTTACTTGGTAAACTGATTCAAATAGCTGTAACTTAAGTTTGTAAAAAAAAAAAAAAAAAAATGTGTTTTTATTGAAAGTTTTTAATGCTTATCGGTAAGTATATTCATTTTAGTTGTGAAATTTTATTTTCTCAGAAGAATTAAATAATATGCTGGAAATAAGAATATTTCGCAGAAATAATAGTAAATTGTAACAATGCAATCCATAACAATAGAGTAGATTTTATTGTTTAATTACAATGTAAACAAAACAAAAAGGAAAGACATTGTAAGGTATCCCATTGTTTTAGGAAGCTTCTGTTGTTATTCATATTGTGTTCGTGGCCATTTGAGCGAACTGTGATTATTTTGATTGCGATTTGATATATACTGATATTTTCTGCAAAAAAAAGCGTATAACTTGTGATATTATAATTTCATTGGGTTAAAATCTAGGATCCTGTACCCTTTGTGCCAAACACATCTCCAAGTTGCCAAGTCGGTAAGTAAGCATAGAAATGAATGGGCCAGGTAGTTTGCGCGGTAAAATGATATTACGCCAAAATCCTTTACTGTGTTGCCAAATCGCCAAGTAAACAGACAAAAAGGTTGCCAAGTTCGGTGTCATTGTAAAGTGCTATTTCGCCAAAATTTATAGCCAAACAGTGCTTTTACGCCAACATTAGCAGCCAAATAGCTATTACCTCAAAGTTTATTCCTGAGAAGGCTTTGAAGCCAAAGTTTATCGCTTTAACGCCAAATATTATCACTATCCTTTATCGCCAACATTTATCGCTTTATAGCCATTTTTCACTAAGCAAATTTTGTTATATAACTTCTTTTAAGCCAAAAAATGCTTTATCGCCAATATTTATCGCTTTATAGCCACATTTTTTCACTAAGTGAATCTTGTTTTTTGAGGCGCTTTTACGCCAAAAGTTGATGCTTTATCGCCAAATTTTTATCACTAAAATTTTTTATATCTGGAATACTTTTGCGCCAAATGAAACCGCTTTTACGCCGAAATTTAGCGCTATTATGCCAAGAAAATTATATCTAAAATGCCTTTACGCCAATTTATATCGCTTTATCGTCAAATTTTTACCACTATTATGTCAACTTTTTAATGTTTTCTTTTTACGCCATATATTGCCGCTTTAACGCCAAAATATATCATTATTTTGTCAACATTTTATTCCTAAATTGCTTTCACACCAAATTAAATCGCTTTATCGCCAAATTATTATGTGGAATTTTATTTTGCGAAGTCACAAAAAAGTATCGTTTAAACAAACATAATAATCGCTGTTAATTGATACAATTTCGTTACGCTAAAATTTCGCCGAAGTTATTCGCCACCACACTTTTCATGAACAAAAAATAAGTCATGTTCTTTACGAAGCCGAATTAGAATGATAAATTAATATTAACAAAAGATAAAAAAGAAGAAAAAACTAGAGAATAACTTACCTTTTATTGTGGTGGAAATTAACATTTTATTCCATCGGTGAAATCATAAATTATTTTGCGGATGTCACATTTGTGCTGGCGCCGCCACATGCACTCTGCCAGATAATTATCAAATGTTCCGGACACATTATTTTATTGTTAATTTATTTTAATTATTAAAAATTTAAATTGTAACGTTAACTAACGTTCTAAAAAGCTAAAGCTTCAAATATTCCGAGCGAATTCTAATTACGGTTGTCAGAAAATCCTAACTAAACGAACATCTTTAAAAAGGAAATTAATTATTTCAGAATAAAATATAAGTTATTAATAAATAAAAAAATCGTTTTTCTTGTTTGTTTCTTACTTTCCTGAGTGGCAACTTCATAAATATTGTTTATGTTCTGAATCAGTGACCGACGTACGTTGTAAGAATAAGTTCGGAATAATCAGTAATTTATTGGAATACTAATTTAAAAGAATATATATTTCTGTTCTTATTTACTGCAAATAAGTATTCTGCAAATAATAATATTATCACAATAACAATAAATAGTCATTATATTGCTTGGAAAATGAAGCTACGAATTCCTCTAATTATAGTATTGCAACCCTAAAGAAATTGGCGGAAAATTGGCGAAATATTCAGGGTTGCAAGATTGGCGACTTCCTCAGGGGTACAGTATCCTAGATTTTAACCTTTCATTGTCTCTTCTGAAGAGGAAAAAGACTTATTGATTTGTGTTGGATATTTCAAACGGATTGATGATGGATTTTATTGCGGAAGGAAAACGGTTTTTGGAGAAACTGAGTTTCTTCATTTTGTCAGTGATGTTTTTTATGGATTGGTTTATGATGGATTTGATTGAAGTCACTGGACTGATTTTATTGATTGGATTTGTTGGTAAAAAGCTAAAGGATTTTGGCTATGATTTTACTGATTTCGATTGGAATAAGAGAGATCCCTTTGAAGTCGAACTAATTGGATATGGATGTATTATTCTCATCGTATATTTGCACCTTTTTATGATTTTTATTCCCTGGCAGCCAATTTTCACCCTCCTAATAACCGGAGTTATAACAGATGCTGTGAGAGTCCACTTCAACTCGTGGGATGTTATCAAAGCTAAGCTGAGCTTCCTCAAAACTTAATATTTCAAGGAGCATTTAACAATACGATAATACTGGAACTATTTATCAAAAAAACGTAATTGCAACTTGAAAATAATTAAAAATGCTTCAAAAATTATTACTTGATCATCTTACAACCAGCAGATGAAAAGTAATTTATTCTCTTCCAAATAAACTACTCCATCAATTCTTGGTACAAAAAAAAGAGGATTAGGGCTACTGGCGACACCTCTCTAAAAAAGACGCATCGATATTTCTACCTCCTGGATGACGTGGAAACGAAATCATTGACTGTATATTGGATCTAAATTGCTGTAGTTTTGCTTTGTAATACAAGAAAAGAATATATTATTATTATATATATTTAAGAACGTGTTTTTAAACTTCTGGCAATTTAGCCGTTGTTTAATCTTTATTTTTTATTCTTTTGAGTAGCTTCACTTTTTGCTTTTATTAAATAGTTTTTGAATTTCAATATAAGAAACTAGTCAATTATAATTTAAGGAATTTTTAGCCCATTACAATGATGTTTTAAATTTTTACAGCACAAAGTAATTTTAGTGCAGCACACCACTGGAGATGTTACATGGGTAAAGTGGTATCTGCATGTAAACATGTTTTTGATAAAATATCGATTTCCAATTTAGTTTTTTTAGTTACTAGTGTTATACAAGTATATTGTATATAATTTATTTAAAAATGTCAATTCAAATAGCACTGTTTTCAAATGATGTGTTCCCTTATAAATTTATGCGACACTAGAACAGTCATGTAGCAGATTCAATCCAAGATAAATTATACCTTATTAACATATTCATCATCATTGGCGCAATAACCTCAATGTTGGCCAGAGCCGTCTGCCTACTGACAGATTACGAGGCGAGAGATGCTTTTCTTTTATACGGGGTAGGGTTGTCAGCCCAACGCTCAACAGCCATATTAGACCGGGACCTACAGTTAAAAGTGGATTTCGAACCATTACAAACATCCATGCCACCGCTGGGACTCGAAACCGAAACCTGTGGCATCGAGCGCCAGTCAGTCGACTATCACGCTCCATTAACATATTACATACCTTATTTTATTATTAACTTATTTTTATCATATTATATTTATACCTTATTACAATATTAATCGGTAAAAATTACGGAGACTGTTTATACCAAAGCATCCACTATTTGCCTACGTAGTAGGAAAGAAACGTCGCCAGCCTACATTATCACCTGGAGTTAATATTCTTCTCGAATCCAAAGGAGTGACCAAAGGAGTGAATCCAAAGGTTCCAACCTGCAGAATAATTTATCATATTCATGTTGGGCTTCATCTCTGGCCCACGGTACCACATGTTTCGAGTTAGTCCCGGCGGAGACATGGATGTTTGTAGCGGTTCGGAATCCACTTTAAACCGTACTTCCCGGTCTAATAGGATCGTAGAGCGTTGCGGGGGCATCCGCGTCCGTGGCTTATCTTCAAGTTACAAGTGCCCCCGGGTAATGCAAAGTGAGTAACGTCTGTGCAGCGCTTGCCTTAAGGCACCCAAGACAGCTGTCTAAGTGTTTGCCAGCTGCATTAGAAAAAAAAATGTTGGGCTTCATTTCTTCGTTTTCAAAAGAGAGCTCCCTCAATTAGTAAAATCAAACTTCAATCGTCATGCTGATCTGACCGTTACTAATTTAATCTTATGATAAAAATTAAAGATAGTAAAATTTCAAGGAGTAGAAAGTATTTGTAGTTTTGTTTAGTGTATAAACATTAAAAAACGTTTTTATGTATAGAAAATGTTTATCAGGTTATCTTTGGTATTTCTAGCGGAAGTAGCCATATCCTAATTTCCTTTTTCCATTTTGCAATATATATGTGTATATATATATATATATATATATATATATATTGCAAAATATATGATATATAATATATATATATATATATTATTTTAATGTGAATAGATTGAATAATTATTATAAAATTTATTAAGATCAACAGATTAAACTGGGCTGCTCATATATTTTAGAATGAATGATTTAAACCCTGTAAAAAGGCTCGTTTTGGCAAAGCCACAGGGACAAAGAGGACGACCCAAGTTGCAATGGATAGACGCAGTTGAGAATTAATTTGCTGTACTGGACGTTGAGAATTGGAGAACCTTGGTCACCCAGAGGAATGCATGGAAATCTCATCAAAGAAAAGCCTCGGCCCACTCTCGGCTGTCGTGCTATTGATGATGATGAGATTGAATAATGCATTCACCTTAATTAATTAACATGAAGCGGAATTCTCTCTATTTTATTTCAAATATTTAAAAAAAGTTTTTTTTTATTTCTTTTCTTATGTATGTAGAGTTCTTATGTTTAGTTCGGTTGTTTCTTCCCCAAGTACCTTTTTTCTGACTAAGAGATTTGTGAATATAACTTAGGGTTTATGCAGAGGGAGACTTGGGTTTGAAATCTGAAAAGAACTAGAAACCAGTTTAGAACGCAGCCTATATAGTGGGCGGGTATGATAAATCCGTTGGCCGGAAACTCATTCTTATATTTAACACACTTTGCTTCGTGAAGAATGGAATGCGGATGAAAATAATTTTGATGACATCCCTGGGAGTTGTGCTTTCTGTACATTAGTACATGGTACTGTTAGATAAGTTTGGTTGGTTTGATATGTCGGTTTACGAGAATTTATTTGCACGCTTTAGGCTAATTAGACCGGGACTTATAGTTTAACGTGGATTCCGAATCACTCATAAACATTCATGCCACCGCCAGGATTAGAACCTGAAGCCTGTGGTACCAAAGGTCAGAGCGCTAGCCAATTGGCCATCAGGTCACCAGATTTGTTAAATGCGAGTTCATAAATACTTAAAGCTTTCGCCCAGAGAAGTTGGGAGTTTTGCACCCCTTTATAATAAAATACGTAATTAATTTCCATTCTTCATTGTTTCCTTTATTAAGATGCTAAGTTTGATCTTCATCTTCAAATCATCTTATTGATGGTTTTAAATGTCTCGTGACTGGGTCTGTGCTTTCAACGAACTTGTCGACTACAGAGATTCGTTGAACAGAGGAGAAGATTTTATCTCGTTTTGTATTCAGCGGAAAAAATATATCGCACGAGATACGAAACATGTCGCGAAGTTTTGTTTTTAATTTGTCGCAGTGGTATGTACCTAAATGAGGTATATAATAAGTATCCTCAATTTCTTTAATCTCCCTTATGGGACCCATTTCTTCATATGCACGTAAAAAGTTTTTATATAACAATAAATAGTCAGAATCTTTTACTAATCGCCTAATTAAGAAATCTAGTGGGCTGGTGGCCAAATCGCTAGTGCTCTGGCCTTTGGTATCACAAGATTCAGGTTCGAATCCTAGCTGTGACATGGATGTTTGTGAGTGGTTCGGAATCCACTCACCGGTCGGTTTGTTTAGCACACGTGTGCAGGTTCCGATTTGTTTAGCACTCGTGTGCAGGTCCCGATTTGTTTAGCACTCGTGTGCACAAGATGACCGTAGAGCGATAAACCAAGCCAAACCTTAAGGAATCCTGATGGTCAATTGGCTAGGACTCTGCTCATTGGTACCAAAGGTTTCAGGTTCGAATCACAGTTGTAGCATGGATGTTTGCGAGTGATTCGTAATACACATTAAACTGTAGGTCCCGGTCTAATTAACCTAAACGGAGTAAAAAAATGACTGTAGAACGACAAACCAAACCATAAGGAATCTAGCCTTTTTAATGCAACATATATGGATTTTCCCAAACACTTAGTATCTTCTTTAAGAAAGATTTTAACCACATATTTCCCTTCTTTATCTCTATAAAAATCATTCTTACAATGCTCATAGGATATCAGTATTTCATTATTAGCAGAAATGTTCATTTCTATATTTCCAAAAAGGATTTAATAGTTTTGTCTAACTGTTCATGTCTTTAATTAATCCACAATGAATATTCTCATTTAAATCACTAGGACTCGACAAATGCGAGTTATTTATTGGATTAAACAAGAAAGACTGTGGATCTCGGAGGAAAGAAAACCATCAGCAATATATTAGGTTGGGGAAAAAGAAATCCAGTATTTTTTCGATAGATGGCTGTAGTGATCAATATCTCGTACAGTATCTATCAAACAATTTCATATTTATGCTCATTGGAAAGGTGACATTTCATACTAAAAAGATTATTTTGCTGTTTTTTGTTTGGTCCATTCAGTTGTGAGTTACAGGGTGTTAAAAATGGAAGTCAACAAAGAGAAAATTCGGTGCATTTTACAGTTTTTCTTTGGTAAAGGCGAAAATGCAAGCCAGGCGGCTGAAATTGTGAATGGTGTTATAGTTCTGATATTATGATATCACTAATGCAAAGAACGCGAAACGCCCACGCACCTCTCTCATAATTGATTATATTTGAATTCTTTATTTTCCCCGCGCCACCGTTCCGACTAGCGCTGACCTCGATTTGCTTTCACCTTTTCCCAGTTCACTCTTGCAGTCTCTTGGACCGCGCTGCAGGTTGTTTATTGTCTTTTTTCTGTTAAGTTCTCAACACTATCTAGCGATTCTTTCTCACCCAGCCAACGATTTAATCATTTCTGTTTTATTTCTTTTCCAAACTCTCAACCCAGTGTATTTAATTTCCTTATTGTGCTCTTTCAGTTACTCGTTCATTTTATTTTAATTCTCCCCCATGTATTTTAATTACTTTCATCACTTATTAAAATAATAATAATAAAATTTAAAAAACACCTCACTCTATTAAACTTTCTTTTAGTATTCGGGCAAGATTCCTTTTAGTCTTTACCGCTTTGTTTCCCCAGCAATGCTCTTTCATCTTTCCAATGGACTATCCAAAATAGAAGCTAACGGCTGTTGCGCAGCCACGGAGCTTCACCAAAACTCAAATCATCAGTCCTGATACTGTAACAGCCAATTACATGTAATTTTGGTTTTGTCGATTCCGTTCAGGTATTTTTAATGTTAAGGATGAACCTCTCACAGGTAGGCTCGTCTTCGAAAATATCGATAAAATCACAGAAATAATCGAAGTTGATAGGCATGTTAGCAGTTGTCAGAGATCATTGAAATCAAGAGAAGATTGTTAAAATCAATTACAAGAGTTTTTTTGCCAGTAAAGACCAAGACTGTATGAGAGAGAAATTATGAAGCTACTTTTAAAATGGCAACAAATTTCAGAACAAAACGGTGCATATTTGACCGAAATTGGTAATCCGAAACATGTTAAATAAGGTCTTGAAGTTCATGTAAAAATAGCTGATCTTTTTTTCCCCAACCTAATATTTACTAAAAATGTCATGATTATAATTGACTCCTCATTCAAGCTGCAAGGAATGGATCGCTTACCGGTTAAGAATATCACCAATTAAACTCTGTCAATGGTTACCTACAATAAACGCGACAAACACTTTAAGAGAAAAGTATTTATAGCAATAAAAGTGTACCGGAAATGACGTTTATATAAAAACTATATAAACTCGTAGTCACTGAATAAAAAGAAAATTTGAGCAAATTTACAAAAGTGGAATTTAGCTTCAAACATGACAGAGGCCATGAAGCTATTTTCTACTTAAATCCAATGAAGATATTCGTGCATCTCTTAAACACGAAACGGAAATTTACATCCATCGAAGATAGATAAAATACACATTTAAAACTTCGGTTTCTCGTCACCTTCTCATTGTTGGAAAAGTCGAATAAAATAATGAGTAAATCCTTAATGAATTTAAAGATTTTACGCGCCTGGATATTTGAAAACTCCTTTTCTATTCCTCAAACTCAATTGAAAGGCTATCCAACTTTTGATTTATAATCATCTTCTGTAAAAAAAAAAAAAAAAAAAGTTTATTATAGTTAATATAAGAGGCTTAGTTATTTCGAGTCTAGTAGGTTTATTGCCTTCAAACTGAACAATAACCACCAAGGAGACCTAGATTGTACGATTTCATGTTCTAAAGCATTCTATCGCGGCCTGATGGCCAATTGGCTCTGGTACCACAGGCTTAGGATTCGAATCCTGGCGGTAGCATGGATGTTTCTTAGTGGTTCGGAATCCCCGTTAAACTATAGGTGCCAGTCTAATTATTCCAGTGTGAAAAAAAAAAAATGATCGTAGAGAAATAAACCAAACTTCCAGTCACGTTTCCTGGAAAAAGAATCTATTCTATATTTTTAATGTGAGCAAGATATCTGCCAAAGAATTATTTGTTTCAAAAATAGAATTAAAAAAAAATCTTAATCATGAATACTAGGTTTAAATATATACCTTCAAAATAAAATACACCTAATAGATGTTACATAATCAAATTTAACAACACCCATATTCGATTTTTTTCAATAAGAAGTACGCGCAAGAGTGTAAAAGCAGTCGATTTCAAGATGATTTTTTATTACAATTTACACCCAGTTATTTTTTTTCCCCTTTGAGAATCCAAGATACTTCAATAACAGAAAAGGTGCGAATTGCAAATAATATCCTAATGCCTTTAATGTTCTAATGAAATATAGAAGTTGATTAAAATAGCAAGATCGACCAATACTTTAATTGTACATTTAATTAGATACTTTAAAGTGCTCAAAATAAACCATTTAACTCTGATAATTATTTAATTTCCCATGTGCAATGACATTTCAATGTTTAGTCAAAAATTTATCCGAATCAGAAGTAAACTATGAGAAGCGTATACATCATATTTCGCTTAAAATTTAGAACCTATACCAATCATTTCCTTTAGATTTAGATTTAAAATTCAAATATACTTAGAAAATTACAACGTATAATTAAGCGTGTAAGAGAAACTGCGGTTGAAGATTAGGTTTATAATATTAAAACACACCATTCGTCTATAATGCAATAGTAATCTAATATAAAGAAAGCAAATACAGTCAAGAAAGGAAACAATATAAAGATTTATTACTCACAAATACATATTTCGGTTAAAACCAAACAGCGCTTAACAAAATAAAAAGCACTAGACAAGTCGTAAATTCAGAATAGTTCATTCTGAACCATCGAAATGGATGGACTATTATCATTTAAAAAATCATGCCGTATCTCAGACACGACTACACAAGTTGAACAATACAAAACAATCCTTTAATTCCGTAGCTGATGTCACACTGGAGAAAAGTTTATCAGTACGACAAACTATAGGCTGTTTTATAAAGGGGTATAAAAACCCAACTTTTACGGGCGAAAGTATTGAGTATTTATGGTGTCTGACTTCATCAAGTTCCAACAGTTATGTAAATAACATAATCATCAAAACAACCAATTGAAATTCAGTTATAATCCTAAACCAATTGAAAACTAATTTGCATCGCGTACCTTTCAAAAACGGAAGCAAAGCTTAAAAGGTTGCAAAGCAGTCAGTTCCGAAACGCAACATTCACCTACCTCTGTATCGTTATAAAAACAATTTAAAGGGTCATGCAGACCTCTTGATTAGCACACTGGAGGAATTTCTAACTGAAAAAGTTTGCTATAAATTTTTCCATTAGGCTTATTTCATTATTCTAAAGTTCCTTTCGTCCATTATTTTAAAATTCGCCATAGGATTCGAGCAGTGCGATCTTCTCGGTTGCAGCTCGGGAGATTGGTTTGGTTTGTAGCTCCACAATCATCTTGTGCACACGAAGACCGGTATCTACAGTTTAAAGTGGATTCCGAACCACTGCAAACATCCATGGCATCGCCGGGACTCGAACCCTAAACCTGTGGTATCGAGCGCCAGAGCGCTAGCCACTTGGCCATCAGGCCATTAGGCTCGCAGCTTGGGAGAGTTATCATTAAAAATCGTGGTGAATTCACATTGTAAGAGCAATATACGGTACTCTGAATTAGCATATTGTGGGTGCACCGTATGTAACATTGAATCTGCATTGTATCTATCTATTATGTCTTTCCAGTTTCAAATAACATTAATCTAAATACAGTAATAGTACATAGGGCGCTGATGAGCGAGTGACGCACTCTGGCGATCAGTATTACAGGTTTCGGGTTCTAGTCCCGGCGGGCCTTGGATGTTTGTAGTGATTCGGAATCCATTTTAAACTGTAGACTCGGTCTAATATGATTATAGAGCGTTGTGGGGGTAGTGTTACTCCTTTTCGTCGCATATCTTCAAGCTATACGTGTGCCCCCTAGATAGTGCTAAATGAATAACAACGGTACAGGCCTTGCTTATGGCATAAAGATTAACTTTCTATGTATTGCCAGATGAATTACAACAACAACAGTAATCAACATTTAAAAAAACCCTACATTTAATGAATATTAATAAAAACCATTGTATGATTAAAAAAAAACAATGAATAATCTACCCAGATATTGCCCATAAGCGTTGTCGTTCGAAATTGGGGTGTCATTTTGTGATTTTGCAAAATGGGTGCAATGTACATAACACTGAATCTGCTTTACATCTGAATTTGTTTTACAGTGTCCTTAGGTCAAAGTACAATAAAGAAAACCATTGTTGTGAGTGTTAATTAAAAATAAAGAAAGATAAAAATGAATTGTTTTTGGATTACCAGAAATATTATCTGGATTACTGAAACTTAATTTCAATTGAAGCACTTCAAAACATAAGCTTGTTGTCTGTTTTTAAAACGAAGCCTATGAAAAAATATGCCATATAGCATCAGGAAGAGTTCTTCTCTATCTGGAGAGTCTGCATCTTCATCCTAACACTATTGGAAGGACCTTTTTGCCTTTGGATTTGTGATGCTAAAACTTCGTATGCACGTGGAAAGTTTACATTTGACTCGCTTGCAAGATCTCCAAATGATAAATCTCTTGCAAAATCAAAATCTCTTGCAAATCTCCCTCTATATTTAACAATAAAATTAATTTAAAAATAAACAAGAGCTTAAAAAAGCTTGGAATGGCTGATTGCTGACTTAATCACAACAGAGGCCTGTTTACAGTTGCACACCCTGTTACAGCTGCACACAGTTTACAATCACAACAAGTGCTGGAATGCCTGATCATTGCTTCAGTTTACTTGCGTCCAATACTTGCATATGCGAGTCCTATTTGGAGATCTACTGCTCCGTCGAATTTCGAGAACATACGAAGATTTGAAAATAAAATCCTACGTATGCATATCCATACGTATCCTACTTATACATATACATACATACTACGTACATATCAACCTTGGTTTTTCCGAAATGAGGATATCAGACATGCTCTTTCCCTCCCAAGTTTTAAACAATTTGTTTATAAAACTGCACAAAATTTTTACAACTCCATACCAAATATTAATCGATCTAAGGAACCATGATTACGATATTTCTGATTTCAAAAATCGCAAAAGACCTCGCGCTGTTCTGAATATTATTTATCAACGTTTCGATATCCTCCTTTGCCGAATGACCATGCAGTTTCTCCACTGAGTCACAATTTTCCCTCCAATCGTTTCTGTTTGTTTCTATTGCCTTATTATTAATTACCTTATTACTAATTATATATGCATATTTTTTATTAATTAATAAAAAATATGAATAATTAATAAGTTAATTTTTTTTAAAAATAAATTAATAATATGTCGTACTCTTTTTCTATCTAACCAACGGGCATAAAGCGATAAGACACTTCTCTCATTCACAAAACCAGCTAAATCTAATTTAAAAATACTTGAAACGTTACGAAATATCACTATCCGCCAAATTACCTTTGCTAAACGGTTCATGAGCAATTCTGATATCTATAAAGCTATTAACATTCCTTCCTTAAAAGATTTTCTTAAATACATCTCTGTTACATTTTTTGACGCGCTTGTTAATCATGAAAATACTGCAATCCAGGAGATTGATTCTTACGTTCCCAATAATGATTTAAAACGTCCGCGCAAAATTTTAGTTTAATTTCTATTTTTATTTTTATTTGTTTATGATTGTCAGTTCAAATTTTTCATTGTATTTATAAATATATTCTGGGCAATTTTCATTGTTTCAACTGTATTTACCTGGAGCTCCTAGGGTCTAAATAGCTCCAAAAGGAATACATCAACCATCATTCACAAAGCAAGAGATAGAAGTTGCTAAGCAACCAAGGTTCTCCGTCAATCTGGCAAATCGTCGTCATCACTGCTTCAGTCACAGCTAGGGATTGCAATATCGGACCAAAAGTTCAATACCGGTATTCGGTATTTTTTAGATCTTAATACCGAGATACGGGTTTTAATACCGGTAGTACAAATTTTAGAAAAAGAAAGAAAACACAGGGTTTTTTTTTTATTTTTTATTTCCCAGTTTTATTAGAGAATGTAAATATCACAAAAGAATTTGTAACTTATTATTTGCAACTGAATATCACTATTCAGTCTGTGGTACTATTATGGGGTATTTTTATGAGTTTATATATAATAAATCTGAAAAATATTTTGAACTCTCAAGTATGATATGCAAATACAATGTGAATAACAAAATCACCAATTTAAAAAAAAAAAAAATCGAAATATTACACACTTTCTTCACAACTACAACCTTTTTTCACAGATAAGAACTTCTAGTTTTCAGATAAGAATTCACAGATAACAATAAGAATTTCACAGATAAGAATTCGATATTTCTAGTGAATACCGAAAAACCGGTATTTAAACTTGTGAATGCCGATATTACAAAATTGTACAAATGGCTCAAAATACCGGTATTCTGTATTGTACCGGTATTGCAATCCCTAGTCACAGCAGGGACCTGGAATTGCTGATCGCGACTTCAATTTCAATCCCAACAGAAGCATGGAACGGCTGTGGGAGTTCTGCTGGTACCAAGAGAAGGATCTAAAATTTAAAATAAATAAAAATGTTATAATATGTTATGCGAGACATCTCGCCCATAATTATAGAGATAAAAACCACGCTATAACATTGTTATTGATTTCAGTGTCATAGCTGCCAACTATCAGATTATGATAGTTGGATTTCATGTGTTTTTTCGTAGGTTTTTTTTCTGTTTAAAGTAGCATTTTCAGTTTAATCTTGTTGAGTATATTCTTAATCTTCTAATCTAAGTATATTGCATTCTCTTGTTAATTTTGTTTTTGTTCGTTCTTAATCTTGTTAATTTAAAAAAAAAAAATGCAAGATTTAATTGTAAAAAAAAGTGTGTTCTAAATCAATCAAACTTTTTCTTATCAATCATCGTATCTTTCCTGGCAAAATAATCTGACAGAACTGGTCAAATGTATATACTATGATCCTTTGAAAATATATTCGAACAGCGTATGATAAAAAAACAGTAATGAGAAAATTAATTCAAGTGTAACCCATATATTTCTTTCAAATGATGAAAATTTTTAACAAATTAACCTTCTGGAGAAAGTTATTAATATATCAAAAATTTGAATATACTAAACTCACGTAATTTTTTTTTTTTTTTTTTTTTTTTTTTTTTTTTTTTTTTTTTTAGTGCCATTCAAGCCGTTCATGTGAAAATAATAATTAAAAAGATGTTAGCCATATAAATAGAATGAAATATCCGCTCGGAAAAAAATAAATTAGTTGAAAAATTAAAATACACAATTCAATAACCATTAAAAATATCAATAAGATGAATATGAGCTATTAAAGAAATTTTAGCGATCTGTTCGATACAGAAGAATGGCTAAGAATATGGAAACATGAAGTTGTAAACTGAAAGTATTGTATGGAGGAGAATGATGGTCAATTTCGTGAAGGAATTGCATTAAATATTTACCACAAATAATTTATTAGCGTATGGAATAATTCTTTCCAGAAGATTAGTTCGATTTTGAATTGGATCAATCCCAAGACCCGTGTGAATGAACTTATTGGATGGATATCACGGGTTAAAAATCATATAGATTTAATACTAACTAAAAATCATATGGATTTAATACTAGTATCGCCATCTATGTGTCAGCCTACGAACATTTCAGCCCACCTGTTATGAGGACTGTCGTGGTGGCCTGTCATTAATATGCACTTCTGCCTGGGCGTGTTTAAAAGTTTTGGCTTACTCTGTGTGTAATACAGACAATTTTCCTAAAAGCTGTAATTCGACAAGCATTTGAAATTTTTAATGTATGCGTATGTAGTAAAATTGTGTACATGACCGTGACTTTATCGGTTAGGGTTAAAGCGTGGTCGGAACATGAATCTACAGTGGAAGAAGTCAAAGGGCATGAGACCACCGCTATGTTTCAACATTTTATAAAGAAGGAGCTAGTGGCCGCTACGCGGCCAAGGATCTCCGTAATAATCTACAATAACAATAACAGTGGAAGAAGTTGCTATAGGTCAAGGCAAACTAAAATAACATTAATAAAATTAATAAGTTTCTCTCTATAAAGTGAATTTCAAATCCTATATTTAATTCGGGAGCAATACATTTTTCATATATATTGGCGTGCTCAAAATACAATAAACAAAGCAGCATTCAAATCGTGACAGCCAGAAATATAATAAAATGGGAAGAGCTACTGAAGCATTAACTCATATCTCGTCATTGGGGACAATAATATAGTCTGTTTCTTGTACTCTGTGCTACACCACACCACATCACTGTGCCTAGAACTGAGTTGCCCCTATACAGTTTGAAAATGATGTGGGTGCTAAGTTTGATTGGGCTTCGTGACGCTCTAGGGTCATATGTGATGGGACCTACGGCTTAAACTAGATTTCGAACCACTACAAACATCCATGGCGTCGCCGGGATTCGAACCCAAAACCTGTGGCACCAGAGCGCTATAGACTCGGCCATTCAGGCCATACTCTGTACCACCATCGTTTGATATTCTGTAAATAATACATCGATAATCCTTTTCTATCGGGCTGCCTGATGGTCAATTGGCTAGCGCTCTGGCCTTTGCTACCACAGACTTCGGGTTCGAATTCTGGTGGTGGTATGGATGTTTGCGAGTGGTTCGGAACTCACATTAAATTGTAGGCCCTGTCTAATTAACCGAAAGTGTGCATAAAATGACCTTACAGCTGCAAATCAAACTTTCAATAAAAAAAAAAAAAAACATTTTATTTCACATTGTCATAATTATTTTTTCAGCAAGAAAGCAAAACAAATTTTCGGTAATAGAATAAAAATCGTCCAATTTTAACAACAACGTCTTCACACATTTTGGATCATTTTTATGCTATTTCCCTACAGTAGTTTATTATATTTCTAGTCTGTCTATTTATATTAAATTTGCTGCAAATAAATGCAAAATAAATTTTGCATTTTCACAAAGCTATCTAATTTTGCATTTTCACAAAGCTATCTAATTTTGCAATATCACTAAGCTTTTTCTGATTTTATAACTTTATATTAAATTTTTAAGTATCTGCTTTTTTTTAAATTCTAAAAACGTAATCTATAAATGTTTCACCTAAATAAAATTGAGAATAATTGCTAATAAAGTAAAGTTAACAATTGATTTTAGGAATGCCATAAATCACTTTTCTTTTATGTATTTTTTAAAGACATAAATATATGAACAAAAGTTAAAAAATATATAAAATAGTTTTAAGCTTCCTCTAGTACATATGCTATGATTACTAAAAAAAAAAAAATCAATCAGCTATAAAGTTCAGGAGGAGAGTTCGAATACCGTAGATTTCAGCATTGATAATGGTTTTTCCTAAATTGATGTGGTACAGTGTGTTTGCAATACAGTAGCGCCTTTCCCCGAAATCCTGAAAAAAGTTCAATCTGCTATGCACATCAGCATTTTAGGGGTGAATTAATAAATCTTTATAGCATTTTGAAAGTTTTAACTGGATTAAGCAAAATTTACTAAAAGAAGATGCTAATTTTTTCTTAAATACTGAATGTAAAATGGACCTGCAGCGGTCTAATGGTTAGCATTCCTAATCTAAGGGAGTTCTAAACCTAAAAGTCAGCCGGAAATAAAGTTCTGATTATTATTGGCATGAGCAGGAGATAAATTTAATAAAGAAAACATCTCCAATGGTTTAGTTTGTCACTATACGGTAATTTTGCGCACATTTTTGGGTAATTAGACCGTGACCTACAGTTTAATGTGGATTCCGAACCACTAACAAACATCCATGCCACTGCCAGGATTCGAACCTGAAGTCTATGGTACCAAAGGCCAGAGCGCTGGACATCTCCAATGAGTTATATGCGAAGAGCGGTTTGTTTCAAGTTTAATTGTGATCAGGGCTCACCAGAGTGGGTGAGCCCACTCTGTTAGTGGTCAAACTTCTTTGCCATGTCTTGGATAATACTTAGAAGATTAAATGCTATTACATATGAAAAACAATCATAATAAATGGTCTTTTGGGCCTACTTTACACATTGCATAATTATTTACATAGCTTTAGACGAAAGGTTAGTCGGAGGTTTTGTTTTGGAACCAGAACGGCCCAGTTGTCAGCATTCTGGTTTTTCTTAACTAAAGGATCACATTTAAAATCCCTGTAAGTAAATCACTTATGTGTTGTTCCAATTAATAAAATGATGATTATAAAAAAGCTTCCCTCGTGCTCATAGGATGCAGTTTAAAAATAGCGTGAATTTTCCTGCATGAAAAAAAAAAAAAAATTAAACCAAAATCACAACACCGTGATTGGCAACGAAACCAGAAAAAAAAATGTAGAAAATCAATCAAACATGAATTTCTGAAGAGAATTCAGTGCATATACGAATTCCGCTCCTGTCTTTATATAAAGTGCATAAATGTTAGGGGATATCATTTAGATAATTTTCTTAAATTATTTTACTTAGTGGAAATAAATCTTCAAGTTTAGAATTAGTGCAAAGGTAAAGTGCATTTTACTAATCTATTGAAGAAACGTACTCTTTGTAAACATAAAGTTGATGAATCTCCAAAAAATTTTATTAGCATTTTCTTAATTAAATTCTATATAGTTTTAAGCCTATATTTCTTTGCAGATTAGTTAGCTAAAAGGAACTTTTGAACCAGCAGAAAATTTGACATCATGGAGGCCATTAACATTCCGGCTGAATCGAATGAACCTTTATCACTTCCTGTGAACAGTGAAATTATTAATTCCATCAAATACCTTGTCAAAAAAATCCCTAAACTCATAAAATCTTCTAGCATCACATGTGGGGATCCTGCTGTTGCTGACAAGATACTTCGTTCGATCCAACTCTTGAAAAAGGCAGTCAATAAAAGTGGCCTAATCAAAAATTTCAAAGAATTGTCTGAGGAATCTGATATTTCAGTTATAGATTCAAATGCTTCTTCGAAAGCGTCTGCCACTGTATCTGGCCAACCTAAAGAAAATTTGTCTAAAGGAATTTTAACAAAGCGTTCTGATTTAATTGATACATCAAAGACACCTACAGCAACGGCTTCAGCTTCAACTTCAGTCTGTTCTACCAAAGCTGCCGGTGACGTTCCCAAAATACTCAATGGATCCATCTTAGAAAAGTACGCAAGACTCTTCAAGTGGATGAATTCCTTTGATAGTGAAGGCAGCGAATCGGTTACTATTCCAGAGAGGGATTCAAGTAAATTGACAGAAGACTCTGAAGAAGATGATTCTTCAATTGAAGATCTCAAGGATTCGATGAAGTGCCTAAACCTCCTTGAGAGTTACATTTCTAATGATGAAGGTGAAAAATGGGAAAAAGAGGTGTTAGCCACGGATAGTGGATTGGATGAGCAGGCTGATGCGGATTTCAGCAGGCTGAGAAAAACCATTGACTTCTACAGAAATGAATCGTCTGAAAAAGATGTTATTGAGATGAGTGCCAAGAAAATCGAAGAAATTGAAGCGATAATGAAACTGGCAAATGTATATTTTCTGGAATTGTCCTACGAGGCAAGTTCCCGTATGCCTACGGAACTGACTTCGTTTTCAGTCGAGGAATATAGGGAAAAAGTAATCATGATGGAGAAATATTTGTCTGACATAAAAGAGTTCGAAATAACATTAAAATCAGTTTTAGTAGCTTGTGAGATTTTGACAAATTTAAGTGATTTAGCGAATAAAGAGAACAAACCCTGGGGTACTTTAACATCAAAAGTGACTTCATGCCAATGGAATGCAGATGCTCAGCTTATACTCGTAGAGGAACTAAACGAAAGATTAATCGCTAATTGCAAAAAGTTTTTTGAACAGAACAAACACGATAGCCATTTGGAAGTCTAATTTTGCAGAATATATAGATTCATTTAATGTAAAGTAATCTTTGTTCAGCGAATTGTTCACAAAGTTCTTGAAAATTTAAATGATTAACAAAGAATCTAAACTGGAACATTTTGTGCATGTTAAATTGTTTAGGGGGAAAAAAAAAAAAAAAAAAAACCGGATCGGTTATTAAAATAGAGAAAGTCGAAAACACAGTCTTTTAAATTTTATGTCGTGTATTATCAGGCCTTGTTTCAAGTTCGAAAATAACCTAATGAATATAATATAACATAACGTAGTTGTCACTTTATGAATTTCTGAAAGCATATTCAGTTTTAGCTTTTGTGAGTGTTTTTAGATTTGTGTAGTATTTTAATGTTTATGCGTGGAAGGGTTTTGGAAATATTTGTAGCATATAATTATTGATGTTCTTATCCAACTTATTTAAATTTACTTAACCTAATTTAATATAAAAAATTCTATTGGTTTGCTTTTTATAATAGTTTATTTGTACTAATAATTTGTTTTATGATAAGTGTCCAACTTGAAGGGCTATATAAATTTATTTTTAACAACCTATGTAATGTAAAACAGGATTGTATTTAATGACATTATTTCGATAACAATTTACAAAAAATTTCTAGTGCTTTTTTTTTTTTTTTTTTTTTTTGAAAGATGAAAATTAAAAAAAATTATTCAATAAAAGTGCTTCAATTTCTTTTATTCTAGTTTCTTCTTGAGTTTAATTATTTAAAATTTATGTATTGGATTAACATACATACTTTCTCATAAACATACAAAATAAGTATAAAGAAATTTCCGTCTATTACTTTATTGAAATGATATAATATGTACCCTTTTTAATACGCTTTTATTACCTTCACCTGTATGTATGTAACTGACTCTTTGGGCTCGATTTTGGGACTGATAGCGCCATCTACTGTCGAGTCAGTCAACTGATCAAACCCTACCTATTTTGTATAATTATTTTGTTTAATCTTAATTCCTTTTGTTTTATTTTACTTTTATCTTAAAATTTTCATTTTAACTTTAACCTTTTTATTTTGGGCATCGTCAACGGTCTCCTAATTGTACAGATAGCTTTAGCTTTTTCGATCTTCTGCTTTAATTGTTCTCAAGCAGGAGATGTTTTTCCTAAATTATAATTTAAAAAAATTAAAAAAACACGCTTTTAGAGTTAATCAAACTAAAAAGTAAAAAATAATTGTTAACATAAGAATAAAATGACTGACGAGAAAATGAATGTCACTGTTCTAAAAGCGTGGGGTGCTTTGTATGACATTTTTAAACTAACACTGCATTTCGGAATGAACTAGTGAAAAATTATAACGATTGATATCGAGCACCCCACTCTTTTAGAACAGTGACATTCATTTTCTCATCAGTCATTTTATTCTTATGTTAACAATTATTTTTTACTTTTTAGTTTGATTAACTCTAAAAGCGTGTTTTTTTAATTTTTTTAAACTATTAATTTATTTTTTACTTTTTAGTTAATAAAATTATACGCATATTAAAGGCGTGAAAAGTATTTAGCCACGCGAAAAATGCAAATTTACTGTCGTGATTTACTAGTGTTTAATTTACAAATCCTTTTAGATGCTTTCTAGCATGTATGCTGAAATAAAAATTTACTTTGAAATTTGCATTTTTGAAGAAATAGAAAGAAAACTGAATTTTACAACTCCGTCAAAAAGGTGAAATATATAACTAAGTTTTAACTTGTGCATCTCGTTCTACCATACAATCAACATTTAAAAGATTTGGTTCCTCAATCGCAGTATCACCACAGATTTCAGGTTCGAATCTTGGCCGTGGCATGGATGTTTGTGAGGGGTTCTGAATCCACGTTAAACTGTAGGTCTCGGTCTCTTAGCCTAAAGTGTGCACAGCATGACCGTAGAGCGACAAACCAAACCAAATCAGTCGCAGGATCGTAAATTCATTGTTCATCATTTGGGGGGAAAAAAAATTATGAATTAGTGCTCCTGAAATTGCAGTACACTCATACCTGTTTTTGTGCGGGTGTTAGTAACCGCATGAAAATATCCTCAAACTTCATAAGTAGCTATAAAATATATTGTTTGCAAGTAAATATTGTTTGCAATAAAATATAGGTAATTGCGTATTAACGCCACAGCAGCAGAAGCTGCGCTAATGCGCCAATAAAGAGCTGCCAATGCGCCAAAATAGAGACTGTTTTGAATCTATGTTAAACTCTATATCGGCCCATTTTCCACCGAAATCCGATTGACTACTTTGCTTTTAAATAAAGTGTTTTGAATTTTGAAAGTGTTTTGATTTTAAATAAAGTGTTTGATATATTTTATGATTTGCCACAAAAATTTTAAGTGTAGATTGCCAAATCTGTAGCTGCGGTGACGTTAATACGTAAGTACCAAAATATATTATTACAAGTGCCTTTCTTGTATCATCCCACGTACAAAAATCATACTGAACAGTATTTTTTAGGGTACTGTGAGATATTGTAGATGCTTCAATTTGTTTGTCGTCAGATTTTGTCATCAATAAGAAAAACACCTATCCTGCAAGTTATCAATAAAACGCATGTTATTGAATTTTTTGCACATTTCATTCATACATATTTCCATCAGAATGTTTTTTATACTTTTCATTCGTGAATAATAATAATTAAATGTTTAAAAGCCTAAAAGTTTTGTATTCTTGCAATATTAAATTTAAAATATTTATGAAAATATATATCGCGTGCAAAACACGAGGTCTAATTAAAAAAAAAAATGTTGCCATTCATAGTATATTGCTATTTGTTAGTATTTAAAAAACAAGTAATAAAAAAAAAATTTTTTTAAGTCAATTCCTACTTTTTTTTTTACTCTATTGCAGGAAGTCCTTTATAAATAAATTTCATTAATTTTTTTAAGTTTATTTGGCGCCATCTATTGGTAGACATATGCAACTTAAATCTAACAAAAACTAAAATTAAATAATTAAATTTAATGAATGCATTAATATTTTAAAAAACTGCATTAACACCCAGTGTCATCCAATACAAGTAAAAAAAAAAAATGTATTTGAACTTGAGTGGATGAATAAAAAGTATTTCATTAACGATTGAAAATTTGAACAAGTTATATATAGGGAGAGTGTGAGCTAATAGAAGGAATTGAAATATATATATATATATATATATATATATTAAAGTCAGATTCTAAATATTTTTTGTACATCATTATTTTCTAAAAGACATTTTCAACAAACTTTTTAACATTCATTTCAAGAATCGGAAAACTCTTTTTCATGAGAAGCCCCATTCGCATCATTATTGTGTTTTTAGTTCAATAGGAGCTGGTTTACAAAATGCAAATATTGTATTTGTATATCAAGACATGGTCATGTTTGAACAACATGATGAATTATTTAATTTATAGTAATATATAGGGGATCTATAAGATATGTATTACAAAGACAAATGAAAAACAGATAATCTGAAAATTATTACAAAATTAAATGTATATATATATATATATATATAATTATTTTCACATTTAAGTTAATTTTATTTAATTAAATACATCTCTATATGGGGAACCATTAATTGCACATCAAGATGGTACTCTAATTCTTGCCATGTTCTCTATAGCATACCCCATATTAGCAATCCCACTTGCATTAATTGTGATAACATTAGTCTGAAGGTACTGTTGATATACTTTTCATAATGAAGGACTTTGACTTCATTTTTGTTAGTTCAAATACTGGTATCTCACTTGCCGAAAAGCATAGAAATACTAAAAAAACTAATTGATAGTTGTATAGAGTAACCGAATGCTCATCTGCTAATATTTTTTTCTACCTTTTAATTATTATTTTTTTTATTAGATTTTTATTCTTTTTGATTTAATATTACTTTCTCTGCTTTTAATTAATAAATTAATTTTAATATTAAAAAGATGCCATAACATTTGCAATGGGTGTTGGCTGTTTTGTGGGCAGGGATCTTTGTGTCACCCACCAAATCCTATTGTATGCTCTGGTGGTATATTGTATGGTCTGTTTCTCTTCAAACTTGTAAAAATATTTTCCTTTTGCTAGGAATTACCATTGAGAAGAACAACATATTGAAGAATAACAATTTTTGGAACCCTGATATGAGGTTATAATTCAAATGGGCAGAACCTGTACAGAATTTAGATTATAAGTTTGCTTGGTATTCTTCAATCATGTCTCTACGATCGTTTTACTGAAACTGAGTGAAATTTTTTTTTTTTCATACTGATAGTTTTCCAGCATGGCTTATTTCAATATAGATAGGAAAGATTGTTAACACTTAAGGAATTTACAGTTAATTTTTGAATTAGCTATCCTAATCCTATTGTATGGTCTGTTTCTCTTCAAACTTGTGAAAATATTTTCCTTTTGCTAGAAATTACCATTGAGAAGAACAACATATTGAAGAATAACAATTTGTGGAACCTTAATATGAGGTTATAATTCAAATGGGCAGAACATGTACAGAATTTAGATTATAAGATTCCTTGGTAATCTTCAATCATGTCTCTACGATCGTTTTACTGAAACTGAGTGAAACATTTTTTTGTTCATACTGATAGTTTTCCAGCATGGCTTATGTCAATATAGATAGGAAAGATTGTTAACACTTAAGGAATTTACAGTTAATTTTTGAATTAGGCTATATGGACATGAAAATTTTGAATTAGGCTATATGTACGAAAAAATGCTATTTACAATTAAATTTCTTGAAATTGTCTGTAGAAATAGCTTTTTTTTTTTTTTAACTATGAGTAATAAAAAAAAATGATACAAATAATAATAATGTAATTTAATATTATTCATTCTAATAATTATATGGAATAATAATAATTATTATTATTATTATTTTCAGTGGCTGATATATCCTTTACTGGCTGTTGAAGTTTTTCACAAAATGAAGCTACAAAGCATTAATTTAAGCATTTATTTTAATAAAAACAAGGGAAATTTAAGATGCAGTAGTATATTTCCATATTCTCATTATTTTTTTTAAAAGCTTCAGCTTTTCACCCTAGAAAATCCTATCTAAAATGAACAAATAAGATTCTTAACTAATTTACCTATCAAACTACCAAGTTTTGTGGGTTGAATTTCACATAGAGGCACTAAGCGATTTATTTATTATGCGAGAATATCATACAGAAAAATATATCAAAGATTAGTTGTACATTTTATTTAGGAGTGTCTAATGGAAATGGAATATTTACAAATTTCTTTTAAAAAGCAATAAAATAAACAAAATTAATAAATTTTTTCTCGATGTTTACAAATTTCATCACATTCATGATTTTCGTCCACTCAATAAAAATTTAGGGTTCAAAGCAGAAATCTCTTGATAAGAAATGAGAGATCTCCTGATTGTTAGCTAGAGGATCTGCTATGTAAATGGTATGTAGCAAATAATGTCTCTAAATCTCAAGCCATCATTTTCCAAAAAGGACACACCAGACAATCAAATATTAATCTCTCCCTTTTTGAACAACAAATTGAATGCACAACTAATATTAAATATATCGGCTTGATAATAGATAATAAACTAATGTTTCGAACTCATTTTCAACAAAAGTAAAAATAATAAATTAAAAAAAAAAAAAAAAAAAAAAAAAAATTGTTGGAACAAATTTTATCTCACTCTGCCGCTCATCAATAAATATTAATTAACTTTGTCAAACAAAATTCTTCTCTACAAACAAGTTCTAAGGTCTATCCTTACCTACGATGCCCAGTCTTGGATTTAGCTGCAAAATCTAACAAAAAAGTTGTGCAAATTATTCAAAACAAACTTCTTCGTTATCATCACTGTTGCGCACTGATTTGTCCGTAAAATAAATATTGATTCCGTTCCATTTCCGTCCGATTTAAATATTGATTCCATTGGCATATGTATTAAAAAAACATTCTAGAAATTTCTTCAATACTATTGCTACCCACGAAAACCCACTCATCAAGGCACAAACTATTTTTACGCAATTCAAGGGAAAATACAAGTATCCTTACTCTACTTCTAAATGGATCGAAGCCTCAAACCACCCTAATTTTCTGTTCACTTATTTGTTCTACTTCAGTTTATAACTTCAAGTCTTTCTTCTAATATTATCGCTCTTTACTGAACTCAAATTTCATGTTACATTTTTTATCACCAATGTTTTCATTTTTCTTTCTTTCCCCAAATCATACGATTACTATTATATATTCATCCTGACATTTCTTTCCTATTTCCATCACATACCATTGAGTAAATGAACGCTTCGCGTTCAGGCACTCGACCTTTTTATTCTACTTAGTAGTGGTAGATATCTTTTTTAAAGATAGATTAAAGTAAAAACCTTATTTTCAAATTTCGTGATCTTTATTTAATAATAAGCACCTTCACAAAATACCAGAATTATACCATTTTTTTTAAATAAAAGAAATACATCAAAAACATTTTTTTTTTTTTAAATTTTTTTATGATAGTAATCGGAAGTGTTCCGAAAAGAGAGATTAATTAAGAAATTACAACGCAAATTTATATAAAATATGAAAATGGAATATGTTCGACCTATAAAATTGCAGAAAAATTTAAAAGGGATTTTTCAATATCATCTCTTCTTTAAATAAATATATGAACATATTAATACTGAAAAGTTTTTCAACTAAAATTTAGGGTCAATGAAAAAAAAATTATTAACAAATGGAGCTATAGCGTGATATTCTAAAATTAGGGTACTTGAATGTTTCATGAAAAATATTTTGTGTGCTTTAAAAGACTTGAATATTCGATCGCTAATATCAGATTTGCATATTTATTTTTAGAGTCATATTCGTTTCATTCCACGTGACATCTTTTTTTTCCGGCCTGTCGAATCTTGATTTACTTCTTATTCCTCGGTACTTCTTATAATGTGTTACGAAGAAAAGAGAGTAAAAAACACTTAAATTGATAGTATAATAATTATTTTTAATAGCATGAGCTTTTCTAAGAACAAATTACCAAATAATTAGCGAATTTCTAAAGTATATTTGACCGAAATTGAGTCATGGAGACATTCTAATTTTATAAATAAATATTAAATAAAAAAACAATATGTTTACGGATATTCTTATTAAAATATATATGAAATGGAAAGTTATTACAATAATATAAAGATAAAAACATTGAAAACAATGGCAGGGATTTTCTTTTGAGTGGTTTAACATTTTTTTTGTTCATTTGCATTGTTGAGGGCGCGACGATCGTTTAACCAAAGCTAAGTGAAATGTCAGTTTTTCTTGCTAATTTACTCATAACGAGGCTTATTTCAATGAAATCAGTAATATTTATTTGAAAAAATCAGCACTCATTCTTTTATCTCCTTGCATACGATTTTGTTTCGAAATGTAATAGTAAAGTATGTAAAATTTTGTTCGTAGGAACAATATAAGCTTACTATTATATAAATGAAATTTTTTTAAGAAACCGAGCTAATTATGTAAAAATAATGAAATAAAGTAGTAAATATTGTATGAATCCTTCTAAATTAACCTTTTACAACATCTCAGCTTCAAAATTTTAATATAAGAAATCTTACCACTTTTTTGTTATACGGAATTTATATAAAGGTTTCCAAAGTACACCTCGTCGTATGCCTACCACCCAATCAGGGCCATGCGCCAACAAGACCCGCCTTCACCAGCAGGCAAGTCTCGGAGGGCGTATCCTACGCAAGTTTCTTGCAAGGTACACCCAGGATCTGTCACGCTGCGCCGTTGGTCACAAACCATCTGCCTCAAAATATCAACGATGACAATACTGATCTCACTGCGGACTCTGCCACTAAGGCAATGTATGTTCTAAAAGAAATTGTTAATCTCTTTAACACGTTTGGAGGGCTTGACAATATTTACTCACAATTTAAAAATGCTACTAACCCCTTTGAAAAAATGCAGCTTCTTATTTAATTATTTTTTAATTGCGCCTTTCTTTTATTTACTCTGCGTTTTGTTTTTACTCTCTTCTTTTTTGTACTAACAATGGACATAATCATGCTCACTGCTTTTGTTTGTATTCATGTTTTTTGTTTCCAATGAACTTTATTCCTCAAGATTAGGAGTCTTAAGGCCATACACGGCCAAGGTACTCCGTGCGTTGAATGATGATGATGATCGTATGCTCTGGTTTCTCTTCAACTCGTGCTAATCTTTCGCCTTTTACTAAAGATGACCGTGGAGAGCAACAATGCAATGAGCCTATAACAAATTTTTGGAACCCCGTAATGGGGTTAAAATTCAAACGGACAGAAAATTAAATCTTGAATTTACGTTTTCAGTTACCTTGCTAATCTTTCATGTTGAAACTATCATTCTGTTGAGATTGATACTGAAGGATTCTACGAGTATCTGAGGTTATTTTAAAAGAAAAATTGTGATTTTTATAGTAATTTTGGGAATTAAGCTATATGTACATGAATGCTATTTGCAATTACATTTATTTAGAATGCATATATAAATAGTATTTTTTTTTTTTTTTTTTAAATCGTAAGTAATAAATGGTGATATAAATATTCGTTATAAAGTTCAACATCTTTTTTTTTATTTCCAATGGCAGATTATGAACAGTTACAGCAAAAAAAGAACAAAGAAAAAAAAAAAAATAATAATACAAAAAAACATGCTGAAACAGAGTTCATTAATCTAACAATAATGCCAAGTTGCAGATCTTTTAGCCAATAAAAAGTGTTACCAGGTGCACCACGGGGAGGTAGATGAAATTCAACATTATTTATTCTAATAACCATATGAAATTATTTCCAGTGATTGAAATTTCCTTTACTCTGTTGTAGGTTGTTGTTTACTCTGTTGTAGGTTGTTGTTTTTGGTTGTTGTTTACCTTACAATTAAGATGGGGAATTAGATTTGCATATTGTTAAAAAAAAAATAGTTTTTTTACCAGAAAATTTTGAAATGCATTATATAAATTTAAGAAGATTTTTAACTAATTTACTTCATAAAATTGCCAAGTTTTAGGGATTGAAATTCACATAGGGGCGGGCACTAAACGATCTATTTTGGTTTTCCGTTATGATATTCTCTCACTGATTAATTGTAAATTTTATTTAGGAGAATCTTATGGAAATGAAATACTTAAACATTTCTTTTAAAAAGCAATAAAATAAACGAAATTAATAAATTTTATCTCAATATTTAAAAAATTTCATGACTTTCGTCCACTCAACAAAGAGTTAGGACTCAAGACAGATCTCCTGATTGTTCGCTGACATCCTTTTAAAGTAAAAGCCGTGTTTTAAAATTTCGTGATCTTAATTTAATAATAAGCAATTTCAAGGAATATCAAAATTTCGCCATTTTCTTTTAAATTAAAAAAAAAAAAAAAATTGTTTGAAATATTGTGATAATCAATGGAGGTATTTCCAAACGAGTAACGGGTCAAATAATCACAACTCAAATTATATGAGAAAGAAAATGTGAATTTATTTAAAACATGGAAATAGGTAATGTTTGATTCTGAACAGTTTTAGAAAGACTTAAAAAAGATTATTCAATGGCCATTTTTTCTTTAAATTAATATATGTACATATTAATACTGTCCTTTTTGTAACTAAAATGTAGTGTACAGAATTTTTTCTGTAAGGAAATGAAGCTATAATGTGAGATAATTGTAACATTAGGGTACTTGAATATGCTATGAAAAGTATTCTACTATTTAAACAAGGTGAATATATCCTTCATTATGATCAATATATTATCCAATTGATGTATTAATTAAATATAAATTTAAATATTTTATTATTAAATTATTAATTAAATCTAAAATTATCTAATTAAAACTTTTTTCTTAATTTTTAAATTTCATGTATATAAAATATCTTTAGTTATTCATAGGTACCAAAAATTCATTCATATTATTTCTTTCATCAGACAAGAAATGTTCGAATTATTTAGTTAATATTTTTTGTATATAATATGTTCTTAGAATTATTTCATATGGAATAATCTTTCTTTTCTTTATCTACTATAGTAAAATTGAATTTGTAATACAATAAAAAATTGATACCAGTGTTTATTTTTTAATAATGCAGTTCAATACTAGTATACAGAAAACAAATTGATTATTTATTTAATAAAAATGGATATTCATAATAAGTGGAATAAATTATTTTTAAAAGCAGAGGTAGACCCTGAATTCAACTCTTCTTAGGTACAAATATAATTGATTATTTTACTGAAACATGTTCAGATTTTAATAAAAGATTAAAAAGTAATATGACCTAAGTAAATATCAGAAAAAGATTTTAATCTACATTTTATATTTCATTGCATAAGTTGAATTTGATCAACACATACACGGGGAAGTCAAAAGTCAGTAAATACAAACCATTTGATTCATCAGTTTTGCCCCTTGTTAATCACAAAAATCAAACCAAATTCAAAAAAACTTATTAATATCTCAGCAGTTTATGTATCAAATTCTTTATTTGCTTTTTAATAATATATAATTTATTATTTTTTATATGTAAAGAAATATAATTTAAAAAAATATTTATATAATTTTTTTCCTAGCGAAGTTAAGCAAGTGCATGCAGCCTTTACAAGTTAAGACTGCTTTAAAAGCAATTACAATATTCATTTTTAAATTAACGAAGTAAATTATTAAACTAAACGTGTTAAATTAACGAAGGCTATTATTAAATTGATGAAATATTTTCCTTTGATTTTAAAGCACAGTACTCATCATCATATTCCTTTTCTTAATTTTATGAAAATTTTCCTTTAGAGTAAGAAATTTATATTTGTTGTAATGGATTCTGCCAGCACCTTATTATACATACTTCAACTATTATATTAAATAGTATTCATGCTATTTATAGAAAAAATCAATAAACAATTTCTTTTGTACATTATGCGAAATATTTGGAAAAAAATTAACAAAGCAGTTAAGTATAAATAGTTTATTTCCTGATAACTACATGCCAGTTTTACAATATTTAAAATGGTCCCAATACTTTTTAAATTGTACATTGCGAAATAATAAAAATTACAAGTGAAAAGACACATTTAAAAAACAATCAATGAATTTCTTTGTTTAAAAATAAACCAATACATTCCCTTCTCCCATTATTATAGTGGATGAGAAACAGATATTGCAATAAAATATGATTTATATACATATTCATATAAAAATTTTTTAAGTATGTAAGAAATTAAAAGATTGCTTTCAATAATAATGGAAAAATTCATGCTACAAAAGTTAATATTTTGTTTTAATTTTATACGAGTAGACAAAAAAGTAACAACATAACATGGTTTATTTCAACAATCTTTAATTTTATAACAATATTAGTTGTTTATGGAACTATAAGTAAAGGCATTTTGGAAACAGAGTAAAATAGATACACATTTTTTTTTACATGTTCTTTCCCTGAAACAAAATAAATTCAAGACCAAAATTTCAGATCATTGACCAATTATAGTGAATTCAATTATTTATTTTCAAGCTTTATGACCCTCTTTATTATGGCAAAGATTAAGTCCTTCATTAGATCACTTTATATTAAAACTAAAATACTGAAAGAACAAAGTTCATTTCTCTTAAAATTCAGAATGATAAAATTTCCACCTAAAAGATTCATTTCTCAAAACAAATTATCTGTTTATTTTTTAAAGAAAAAATATATATGATTTTAAGAAGCATATTAAGTAAGAATTAACAACTTAGAAATTTTTTGTTTCAATTTATCATTAAAACTTTTTATTACTTATGTTTATATCATTGTCTTTATAAAAAAAAAAGTGAGTCAAAATGAGCAAATTTTAATATATTTTATCTTCTCAAACTTTAATAACTCAAAAATATAAAATTTAAATTAATTTTCTAAATAATATATCACTGAGAAAAATCGAAGTATCCATTCATAATAACATAAAAAATATTAGGAATATTTAGAATTTTTAAAAATATTTTATATTTAAGGCTTTTATATGAGCTTAAAATACATCTACAGTTACATAGGAAAATATCACAGAGACCAGCACCCACTAAAATAACCCTAAAAAATTCCCAACTAAGAAATTCTTGGTGAAAAAGATGAATAGTAGCATAAGAAGTGAAATTTATATACACAACTATCAATAAATATCTACAATCTTTCGATACATATGTACATTTGAAACAAAAACAAACAAAAAGTATGACAAATTGATACAGTGATTTTCGAATTTCATTTTTTTAAACATTAAAATATGCAATTTTAATATTTAAAAAAAATAACAACTGGAAAAAAAATTATTTATTATCTTATACAGTCCTTTTCTGTGAATTAGAAACAGAATTATATAATCTCCTTTAAACGAATTATTAATTTACTAAGTACATAATGCAAATTTTGTCTTGTTAAATATTGCAGCTATAAAGACATAAAAAAATATTCAGAAACAATAATTAAAAAAAAATATAAATATAGCTTGTTATATACCATCATACCTTTTATATCATACCATCGAATATGGTTTATTCAAACTAATAAAATATGTTAATTATTAAATACTACTATTTACTTATAGCTTATAAATTTTTCCTCTAATATATTTAATGAGAGATAAAAAAATTAGTTTTCAGTGAATTTATATTGAAATAATTAAAGACATTTTTGTATTTTCATTTTTCCCAATTTGCCCTTATATACAAATTTTTCAAGTTCATGAAGTGAATGATTTGACTTAAATAATGAGCCTGAAATTATAAAAATAGTAAAACTAAATTATCATAAAAAATTGAATTTATTTGAGAATAGAAAAAATTAAACAATTAAATAACACCTTTACACTATGCATTTTTTAATAATACAGCCAATGGAAAAGAAATTAACGAAAACTGAATATCATAAATGATCGAATTAACCAAATTTGACTGTAATAGCAACATTATACTTTGGCAAGAAGTAACAATTGGTATTTTTTTCATAACTATATAAAATTAATTCAAATTTTGCATAGTTCAACTTTATAGTGGAATTGCTCATTATTGAAATAACTGTATTAGATTTTTCTATAAGCTCATACTAGAATATTTTTCTCTTGATCAAATAAGAGATTAAGTAAGTTTAAGATGAAAAAAAAAAAAATAAAAAAAAAAAAAATAATAATAATAAATAAATAAAAATGAAAAGACAAATTATACATAAAAAAATAATTTTATATATACACTTAAAAATAATATCTATATATATATATATATATACATAAAAAATATGAACTTCGTTAAGAAAAAAAAAATGTTAATTGTTGTATTTATAATTGAAAATAAAATGAAAAAAATGTAAATATGAAATTGAATAAGTACGTTTGAACATCAAGTATATCATATATTTGTATAATACATACAGAAAAATATCAAAGAATATTACAGGAATCAAAACATCAATCTGAATGAGCAACAAACAGTTGTAAAATTGCAAGAATCTGTACATTATCTTAAATATACTAACACAAAGAAAGCTGCCTTTTCAAAAAAATAAATAAATAAAATATAATCTACTGAAATTAGGTAACATATTTTAATACATCAATTAAAAATGTTTGTGTTTATATTTAATTTAATAAACTACTATGATCTACATATTATAATTATATAAGTACCAGGAACAAAAGAGAAAAAATGCTGATGAAAAATTGTAAGAAAATCTTTAATTTCAACTTAAAGATGAACTTTAAATATATACATGCATTTGAAAATTGATATAAAAATTATTATTATTAATATTCAGAATGCATTCATAATTATTTATATACATAACATTATTTTAAATATTAATTTTTTTGCTAATTTCAACCACCAACACAGAAACAGTAGGAAATTCTACATCATGCACAAAAATATGAACAGACTTACGTTGCAAAATTTTATAATATTTAAAAGCTAGCTTTAATTAAAATAGCTCACTTTTAACGTTATGCATAAATATAAAAAAGACATTGTTCATTTATATTACATTCTAAGAAAAATACACAAATTACTAATATTAAAGAATGTCTTAAGTAATTTATTTAACTGAAAAAAAGAAAAAAAATTCTATAACACTATAAACGTTTATCATTATTTACAAACTGCAAAATTTGAAAGCAACAATCTAAAAAGAAATTATAAAATATTGTAAATACTATATAAAGATTAAAATGATATCATATTTAATGGAAATGCACATAACATTTTTTTCCCCTGTAAAACTATAGAAATGTAGAATTAACAATGTGTTTCCTGTAGCATAGCTTATATAAGCTCACTGAAAATTTAAGAAATTAATTTAAATTACATTTGAAATATTGAAAGCCCATAAAATGATAATAAATCAATTCTATTCAAGAATATCAAGGTGTTTATTTCTTATAAAATACTTCATCTAATGAAATCCTACAATACAGATATTTTTGAAAGAATAGAGTTTAAAGAACATTTTTGATTGGTTAATTATTTAAAATAACAAAAAAATATACAAATAAAAAATCTTTTTAACTGAAAATTTACAAATAATCATATTTAAACCAATTCTTTTAGAAAATATTGTGTACATAAACTTTTAGAAAACATGGGGTAAGGGGGAAAAAAGCATTTTTTAAATACACTTCAGATAAACACTTTATTAATCACTTTTTAGATTTTTTTTTTATTATTTCACAACCGTTCATTGTTTTCCATTAATTTGAAAGTGGCATGGATAACAAATCAGAATATAAATAAACCTTATCCAATGTTACTGGGGAAAAAAAAGAGAAAACCTAACATTGAGAGTGAAATTATTTCTGAATTTGATACATTGATGCATACAGATTTTTAGCTATTTAACTTTATTTCAAAATTTCATAGTGATTATTAAAGTAATTGCAATGCTTAAATATAATATAGAAATGGTAATAATAGTGATAATTTTTAGTTCTGGGTGAACAAAAAAAAAAAAAAAAAGATAATTTTCATGTTATTCTGTGATAAGACATAATGAATTAATGAAACAATTTATAATCTATAAATAGGAAAATTAAACAATTAAAACTTTTTTTTAAATGTAAACTAAATTTACAAAAAATAAAGTTCAAATATATAAAAAGAGAATATATATATATCTGCAAACTAACTATTCTAGCTTGAGAAGAATTTTTACTAGTTAAGCTCAAATTTAAAACATACAGGCTAAAATGAAAAATAATTTTCATACATGATCATGATCATTTTGAAAAGGTTAGAACTTGCTATATAAAACTAACAAAAAAAAAGTATTTTTGTTTATAAATTGATGTGAAAATAACATGATTTTTTTTAACAAGCCATTTAGAGAGAATTTCAAATTTATATTTTCATAAAACACAAAAATTATTTAACCATTTCGTATAAGGAAAATTTCACTCTATTTACTGCAAAAATTTCCTTGAGTAATGTATATAGTTCAGCAGTATGTAAAAACAATCAAGTAAAATCGGAAGAGGATGTGCATCTGTACAAATGTTTTCTTTGATTTTGCTAGTGTTTATTATAAAACTTTATTTTTATATATGGAATATCAATTTTGATAGCATAATATTTTACTTTCTTAAAACCCATTTTTAATGTCAATATAATATTAAAAATGATCTGCATTAAAGATATCAGATGATACAAGTATGAAAGCAGAATGACAAAAAAAATATATTTAAAAGGCTTAATACATTTAAATAAAGCAAGTGACAGTAAAATAAACAAATTTTACCATATTAGAATACAAAAATCAATGTCACTAAGAAGAATAACCACCAGAAAACTTTAGATTATCTTTGAGTATTAAATGGTGCAAGTTACTTGTAGTCAGATTAAAAAAAAACTCTTTAATTTATTAGAGAATAAAATTTTGTTAATAGTATCACAATCTGTTAGTCAGTATAAAATTTCATCTAATATTTGCAGAACAAAAGTATTTTTACGTGGCTAATTTTTATGAATGAACATTTGATGTTTCCCTGCTTCGGAAGAGGGCAGAGAGAATGAGACGCGAAAAAAATTAGTATACTTGCTGTCCCATAATCAGCACCGAGAAATGCCAAGGGGTTTTTTAGGAACAATCAGTAGATTTTAAGCAGGATACTATGGTACTTGTTTATATAATTTAAATACTCCTCCAAAATTAAATAAACTATAATTTTTCTAATCTAATAAATTGGGTTGAATTAAGTTCATATTCTTATAATCAAACTTAACAAAAATTAATTATTTAAAAAATTAAAACAACAACAGCAAATAAGAAAATACAATAATCCTTATTTAAGAAATTTAGTCAAATCATTTTTTTTTTTAAATCTTGAATTAGAGGGAAAAAAACCCAGTAACATTAAAAAAATAAAACTATTCTAAACTTAAAAAAAAACACATTCATGAGAGAGTGAAAATAAATAAATAAAATGGATGCATGTTGTATTACTAGAAAATGATTTTATCTGAATAATCATTATTCACTTTATTTTAACAATCAATATTTTACTTTATAAACATTAAAATTAAAAAAACTTATCAATCTTAATATTTCTCTGTGAGATTAAAAATTTACTGTAAAATATATATATTTAATTTTAACTAATAATTAATTTTAATACATATATTAAGTTCAATCTATCTCCATTCATAGAGTTATATGCTATTGAGATTATTGGTATACAGATTTAATACTTTTTCTTAATTAGCATACTTGATATACTATTAAATAACTGTTTTGTAAATAAGAAGTTTCCAACACTTTTACTTAACCCATATAAGTAAAAACCAGGAAAAAAAAATTCTGTTCAACATACTTGTTGCAGAATGGTTAAAAATTAAAAATTCTAAAATGTTAAAACAGGATTAACTTTTCAGTCAGGATTCAACTTTTGTCCCTCGAACAACAGAAAATGAAATAAAAATTTCTCACATTATAAATGTTCATTAAAAAAATCCATAAATTGTTCCCAGGGGATTAAAAAGAAAAATTGATGTTACCATATTTATCTCGGTCTAATTTTTTCATACATAAACTGCTGTCCTTTATCAGAAATAACACCATCTTTAACAGTAAGAGTTCTTTTACGAATAAAGTGAAACTGCTGTACAACAAAATCATAGAATTCATTCTCCATTTGCCAAATGCGTGATGCTTGGATTTTGGCAACTGTGTCAGGTGAAGGATAAGTCTTATTGAAAGTTTTTCTCAAGTGAGATTTCTTACCTGCACAAAAATTATAACATGAGAAAAAAATAAACATAATACAATAAATAAATCTTAATATTAAAGCAAAATTAAAAAAAAAAAACAACCTTTTTAATTTGAAATATATAACCTTTAAGATATTTTTAAAAATCATGGAACTTTCTCGAAAAATTAATAACGAGATTTTATTAATTTTTGGAAGATTCTTATAATTTTTTAAAAGAAATTCCAAACTCCATCCCCCCAAAATACATAAATTAATATAGATGTAGCAAAGAAAATTTGACTTTGATTTAAAATTATATAAGAATTTTTAAAGAATTTTCTTTTTAAGAATATTTTAATGACTTAATTGTAAGCAAAAATTCCATAAATTGATTTTCTGAATAAATATTAATTGAGTTTTTCAAATTTATCATTGTTTCAAAGTAATTCAAGTGTTCAATGTAAACATACCTTCAGCAAAAAGATTGGTAGCACCTTTAAAGAAACGAGGCAATGCTGCTTCCAAAAGAGCAATGAAATCTTGTAATTCTTCAGTAACACCTACAAGGAGATAATGCTCTGCTAGATTGCGTTTGGCTTGAGCCAAAGCCCATTCACTGCCAGGAATCCTGTATTTAAATAATAGGGAAAAAACTAATTAAATGAAGTAAAAAAACCAAACAAAATGATACAGTTTTATACATAAAATTGGACTATAAAATCTTAAAACACAATGTCAAGTATATATTACACAAATAACATTAGATATAAACTACTTAAAAAAATTAGAGATTGTACAATTTGCTCCCAAAGTTATTCTCTTTTGCATAAACTTACATTTAATCATTAATCAATAAAATAATATAAAAAATTGGCCGATTTCATCACGGGAAGCCAATTTTACACATATTCCTTTCAAAAATTTTATTACCTGTTTTGAAACTGAGTTACATTTTATTTTTTAAAGAAATTATTAAGTCTTTTGAATAAATAAGAATTAATTTTAATATAACAATATTAAATATGTCTAGTTCATTCATATAACAACAGAAGGATTACAAATTATCAAAAAAATTTTTAATTGATTCATGCAGTCTCGTATGGATTTTGTTTATTTTAGCCTTATTTACGTATATACTTTTGCAAATCTTTATAAACTTTAAAAAAAAAAAAAAATTATACCATAATTTTCTGTCATTAATAGATAGATTACAAGTAGGAGAAAAAATGGTTTCAAACTTCAATTTTCGGCTGCTATATACTATCTTTTCTGCATATTGCACCCCCCATAATTATTGGTAAAATATATTTCCAAAAACTTCCCCCCTTGCATTACAAAGTTAAATGATGGAATTTTTGCACTGAAGCATTTAATATTTTGTTTTTTCCTCTAATAAATAGAAGGATTACAAATTATCACAATTTTTTAATTTGATGCATTCTCATATAGAACTTTTTGCTTAATTTACAATTGCCTTACTTGTATTTTCATGAAATATGCCTGATAAATACTTTTGTTATCATGATGCTACTACTAAATTGGATAATTGTTTAGAATGACAGTGTAAAATGTAATTTCCCTCAATTGGAAGGAATTGAGTTTGATGGAATGGTCAGGAGGTAGTAGTAATAATAAAATTCAGTGGCATTATAAAAAAATTATTAATTAAAAAATAAAATATTATGAGACTTTCATACATCTACCATTTACATGATTTATGCCACTTTCAAGGCACAGGGAGATTATAAAAATATTATTATAAGATATATTAGCCACTAGCTATCATACCTTTTATAGAAATATGTGCACACAATATTTATAATAAAAAACCTTACCAACATTCGGCATGATGACCACAGAAAAAGGGAACTTGAAGCCACATGTTTTCAGAATCACAGTCCTTCTCATTTTTCATAACACAATCATCAAATGACTGTAAATATTAAAATGTAAAATCAAATAATTGTAATTTCATATGTGTGTTTTCTATTTGTTGGTGTACAAATAAGATTTCTTTACAAATAATTTGTTATGTTTATTGTTAACATTTTTTAAAATTTATTTTTAAATATGATGCAAATCATTTTCAAAAATATTTAAATGAAAAAGCAATAAAAATCAAGAATAATATTAATGAAATAATTTTGTTGTTGTTGTTGTTTCTTATCCCACTTGGCTGGCCAAGCCCACGAGCCCATACGTACTCATGATTGAAGGGGAAGGAAGCAGCTTCTGTTGTGATGGAGCACCCGTAGGTAGAAGTCTGACTTTGGCTCTGTGTCGCTCTTACAGTCATAGGAGACCGGGACCTACGGCTTAAAATGGATTCCGAACCACTACAAACATCCATGGGCACCGCCATCCATGAAATAATAAATCTTTCAATGAAGATTTATTATTTCATTAATTATAAATTCATTATTTTATTAAAATTATTATTATTTTTATTTTATTATTATTTTTAATTATTATTATTTTATTTATTTATTAAAATTATTATTTTTAAATTTATTTTAATTAAAAAGACTATTACTTACCATTTTATTTCCTTGGCGTCTTCTCACAACATAAGGTCGAAAATCATCTCCATATCGAAGGAAATAGTAGTAAGAAACTAATCTGTCTAAAGGTTTTCGGACAATATTAATAAAAATGGGCTTCTTAGCCATACCCAACCTATAAAATAATAATTATCTATACTTTTATTATTTAACAAATATTTTGTGATTTTATTATTTCATAAACAAACTCTATAGCAAGAACATCTTGTTCAAATAAAAAAAAAATAAAAAAAATTATGTTTTTATAAAAAATGTAACATATTTTTTATTTAATATAAGTAATTTTATTTGCTTACAAATTATTGTACAAAATATAAAATTCTTAACTTTCCTCACTATAATTTATTCTAATATAATTGAGATAAGTGGTAGGCTTTTTTTACTATTTTTTTTTTTTAAAGCAAAAGCAATTACACAAAAAGGCACAACTGTTTTTAAAATGGAAAGAAGAGGGATCCCAGGAACAAATATTTTTTAAAAGAAAATAATTTATTTCGCTTCTGTAATTCACTTGCAAAAATTCATGTATATAGATAAGTATAAGATGGATTATTTATTTCAGCAAGTTTGTTATATGAGAAAATATAGTGGAGATATTAGATGAAAAAAGAGCAGAGAATAATTAATTGTTGAAATATAACAGTTGGTTCATTTTAATTAGAAACTTTTTTTTTAGATAGTTAATTGTTTTTGTACTAATCAATAATTAATATTAAGAAAAACTATCAAATTAATTTTACTTAAAGATATCATAATGCAATCTACATTTAAAAATTAATGTTTTTAATTTTACATGCATGAATGCACATAATTTTATTATAACATTATAATCATGAAATTTTTTTTAGAAATCTCTTAAAGAAATTAGCAACAACAAAATAACTATAACATAGTTTAAAAAAAAAAAATTTTTTTTATTACCTTGAAAAATCTAAAAATGCTATATGCCCATGGTATAAGGCAGGTTTTTTGGCACTCCATAAAGTAATGTTTTGAACAAATCTGACCTGCAATAGAATGTATAAATTATTATTTATTTAAAAGTTTAAAAAAGAAATTAAATTATTTTATACAAGAAGTAAATTATTTATAAGTTTGTTTTTATGAAATATGAGCTAAATTATACAAAATATTACCACTAATCAAAACTTTTTTATAAAATTAAATGTATTGTATGTTATATTACTTAAATTATAAATTTAAAAACTATATAATTATTATTATAATATTTTATTAAATTTTTCTATCATAAATTTTAATGCATATAATTAACTAATAAATATACCAATTTTAAAAATGTAACAAAATTATTATTGTCCTTGTATTATATTATTTAGTGATTATAATTCAATATGCTGAATATAATTTAAAATTTAATAATGAAAACCAAAAACATTTATAAACATAAACAAAGTGTTATTTTTTATAAGTTTCATTTTAAATGTTTATCTGTTGTGAGCTTTTTTTTTCTTCTTTTTAAATAAACCACAATGGCTTCATAATATTGAGATGCAAAAACTAGGAAGGCTAATGGAGATGTGTAACTTGGGGGACATTTATTTGTATATGTTATTGCCTTGGAAAATAACATACACTAAAAGAAGCAATGTTTATACCCTATAATATACAGAAACTTAAGGAGGATATGCATAATCACATCCAGTTATTCATTCTTCTAGAGATAGCAGGCCTTGCAGAAAGCTATGAGACAGTTACCGAAATGTAATAATGCTTTACAGGTATAGGAAAGTAATTCAGATGATATGTTTATGAATGTATTCTCCAGACGTACATCCTGATGTGAGGAATAATGTAAATGATGATTTATTTGGTCAAATTACTTTCTTCCATAACATTTTACGGTACTTGAGTATTAACGCCCCCACAGCAGAAGTTGCGCTAATGCGTAAATAAAGAGCTGCCAATGTGCCAAAATAGAGACTGTCTTGAATCTATGTTAAACTTTATATTGACCCATTTTTCACCGAAATTCGATTCACTACTTTGATTTTAAATAAAGTGTTTTATATATTTTAGGATTTGTCACAAAAATTTTAAGTGTAGATTGGCGCCACTTAAAAACCACCAAATCTGTAACTGCGGTGGCGTTAATATGTAAGTACCCATTTTACTTTTACATCATTCAGGAATGGTTTTCAAATTACTACACTACCATAAATTTCCAATTCTTTTCTAATTGTAAAAGTTGATACATTATGCTGCTTGAATTCTTTAATGTTCCAAAAGTCACCTAAATATGCTTTTTTATGAAGATGATAGGTAGAATTTTAGTTAGCATCGGACTAAAATAAAATGTTGCATAAAAGATACTTATGGAAGCTGTGGATAATGAAAGGTAGAATGCTCTACTTGCAAAAGTGAATTAAAGACTATATGGAATGAAATAACTTATAATTATATAAAAATTTTTATTTTATCTTCATTTCTTTTATTTTAATGGAATATATCTGGTGTGTGTGTGTGTATATATATATTATTATGCTTCTAATGTGCATGCATCTTTTTTCCAATTTTCCTCCTTTTAAATATATAATGCAAGCAATTTTGAAGGAAAAAAAAAAAGGAAAGTGCCTTTTAAACTTAAAAAATGCTATGTTTGTGAAGCATCAATCACAGGTTAAAAACAGAATTTTATTGATACATATCAAGAGAATAGACTCGGATAGTTCACAGATGCTGTTAGATTATGCAAGATTTTAAATTTTACTATCAATTACAATTAATATTAATTAATTACAATTGGGAATTATACAGTACTTCATAATATAGTAGGCATGAAATTACAGTAGTTAAGCATAAATTAAATGTTCGATATACCTGAACTGTGACAAAATATATTAATAGCACTTTTTCATATGAATAAAACTGAAGTTCTGTATAAGTTGTAAAAGCAAAAATTAAACTTTCATAATAAACTTACTTTTTTAATTTAAATGTTGTAAAAATACTTCACAGTGAACAATTTTCATGGCAATATAGAATAATAGTTGCTCATTCTAAGAAAACTACAGGAGATTTCTATTTCTATTCTACTTTTCATATGTTTTTTTTTAATTCGGAATTTAAAAAATTTCATCTATCCATGCGACACCATAAACAAATGAAAATTTATACACGACACAAAAAATTCATACAAGTTAGCAGCATTGCTGCTTTTATTATATTGTAATGCTATTTTAAAAAGTACTTATAATTTATATTAAAATATTTATTGTAATAAGCATAGTAATAGCATTATGCATACATTAACGAAAAAATTATATTTTAGAAAGGTTTAAATACCTGATCCGAGAGAGATAAGACATGTGCATTTTTTGTGGTGTTTATGTGGAGAACATTGAAACCATTGTGAGCACAGAGGTCATAGGCGATTCCCATAAAACTAGTGCTACCTGTCTTGGGTACTCTGTTGTAGATAATAACGCTATCTTCAAATGTGTTGCTAATCTCGGCATAATTGTCTTCTTTGTTCAATAGTTGCAAAGCTTTTGCTTGTGATGGAGCTAAATTTTTCCATTCAATTTCTGATACAACGCTAGCTGGAATTATAAGAATAATTTTAATACATAATGTTATAAAAAAGCCTAGAAAAATTTAATAAATAAATAAAAAAAAAATTTTATCATCATAAAAATTAATAAATAAACTGTAATCCATTGTAAAAATAATATTTGATCAATTTTAATTGTTAATAATTAAGCTCATTCTAGTTTAAATTAATTCCTTCAAAACTCTTTTAAGACAATATTTATACTAAATAATCCAATTAAAAGACTCATTAATATTTAAACGATTAAGAATTCAATATGATGTTAAGTTAGTAAAATGCTCACCTAGTTTTTTTCTAGCTTCATCTAGTTTGGAGATTTTTGTTTCAAAATGATTGTATAAAGAAATAAAAACAATGATGCATACTGCAACACAAAAAATTAAAACTCTCCCTTGTAACATCCTTGAACTAAGAAAATGTAAGCATTCCCTAGCCATCTGTAATAGTTGTGTGGATAGAAAGGATTCATGAACATTTATAATATGGAAATATTAATGGAATAAGCATGTTCACATACACAAGCTTATTTAGAAAATTATTTTAAACATACAGCTGTAGAAACGCATTTATGCCAAATAATATAGTGTTGTCTTAAAAACCATTTTATAAAAAATAATATTTTACAACTATTTAGGATGAAATCATGTATTTAAAATTAGAGGATTTAATGAAATAAAGGCGTAAATAGAAAATATACAGCTTCAAATTTTGTTTATTGTGAAATCCATATAACTCAGTGTCAGACTGATCGTTGCACAGCTTGTAAATGTTTACAAAGCTAGAATCGTTACATAGCAAGGAAATTCGTAAAATATATTAACTATATTCACACATTCCCCATAACGGAATTTTTTTTTTAAATATAATAATTTTTAAAAATAATATTAAGAGAATATCGATATTCAAAAATAAATTCAATTATATTAGTTGCGCCCATTCTTTGATGGCAATGCTCTTTTGTGTTTCTCTTTGATATTTGTAACATAAATTTTGAGGAGATTCTGCGCTATTTTAGTGACGCGTCGCTTTTTAACTGTCCTCTACAAAAAAGGTAAGTTTATTTATATTATTAGTGTGAAAAAGATATTCAGCATAAATTATCATAGTACTGAAGTTATGGTGGGCTTAAGGGATACCTATACTGTTGCAACATGAGTGTAGTGAAATAGAAACGTTAAAAAAAAACAACGATAATTTTATTTTTTGCGATTTAAGTTTATAGAATTTTAGTAAAATAATCCTTTGTGGTATTTTAATTTATAATTATATGGTTAAATGACATTAAGTTTTGTCTAATATTTTTAATATTGATTGTTTATATTTTCAATAGCCTAGCTTGAAACAGTACTTACCATAGGATAATCTACTTTGCATTATTCAATATTGCTAAAACTTTCGGCCAAAATAATATTTAACACTCATCTCTTTCCCTCCTCTTCCCCTTTTTACGATTTTTGCCTATTCCTCACCCTCTAGGTTTGCTATCGCTGATTCCTTACCCTGCGGTGTTCCCCGAAATTCGACATCGGAATAGATATTAAATACCCACTTCGTAATTGCACAGCTATATGTTTTGTAACTTTAATTCATAACAAGTAATATAAAGTTGTTTTTTTTTAAGTGAATTTCTATTTATGTCAACAAAGAAAAATTTTATTTTAGTTACTTTTTATTAAATAATTACAATTAATATAAATATGTATATACATATGACAGAATCACAATATTAAGTGGCAAAATAGAAAGCAAATTTCCTTGCAATTTTGCATTTTCCTTTCTATATATGATGTTGGCTGTTCGTTTCTATTTGTTCGCTTTCTACTTTTTATCGTTTCTAATTTATGAAGCTGATGGTGGTTTATAATTTCTCATTCTATTTATCTCTTGTAATGCTTCATAATTTATATCCTGCTAAATATCTTATACAAGAAATTTTTTTCTCCCATGTAAAACTAAAAATTAATTAAATTTAATTAATCAATTAATATTTGAAAAAACTGTATTAACATCAAGTGTCATCCAATACAAGTTTAAAAAAATGTATTTGAACTTGAGTGGATGAATAAAAAGTATTTTATTAACGATTGAAAATATGAACAAGATATATATAGGGAGAGTGTGAACCAATAGTAGGAATTGAGAAAAAAATGCTGGTATATGAAGTTAAGTTTAAAAAATTTCCTAAAATAAGAGGGAAGTAGATTACCCCCTTTATGATAAAAAATATTAAATTCCATCATATAATTTACAGTTTGCATTATTAAATTCTAATTTTAAAAAAATATGGGAATGCCCCCAGAAATCAATCTAATATGACTGAACTTACATACTTGCCAAAATAACTACAGTAGCATTATTTCATTTAAAGTATTTTTTTTAATCAGTTATAATATCGACAAAAAAATTACATCATTTTTAACATCGAATCACTCCTTTTTTTTTATGAGAGGCCTAAAATTAGAATAAGAACTCGCAGGGCTTGGAGAGGCTGCTCAGGGAATCGATCCCAGTTCCTCCATAAATATGATTTCCTCCACTGCAAAGATCAAGGCCATGAAATAATGGTAAAAATTGTGGTATTGGGCACAATCCCTTACTAACAACTTTCTAAAATGTCATGTTATTAAGCATTTTTCGGTACCTATTAGCAAATGAAGTGCAAGATAAATGCTTTTATGATAATGTAAATGATAATACCAGTAAAATTTCTGGTATAAAAATTCTACTGGACCTAAACCTGACTATAATCCAGATTGAAGAAAGAAAAAAATGGTTGTGTCTTTTTAAGGAAATAATTAAAATATGGAATTTTATTTTAAAAAATGATCATATTTGTTTTAAAAAATGCATTAATTCTTTGAAATAATATTCTTGATAATGTTAATTTGTGTTATTAGAAGTAATGATAAAAATGTAGGAATATTTTTAAAGAACAGCTGATATAAAGACATCTGTAATATTGTTGAAAATGAGTGCTATATAAAATGGTCATTATGATGACATAATTTTGTATAAAAGGTTTTTAAAACATCAAATAACTAAAATTGATACTAGAAAAGTTTTCCTTGCTGATGTTATTATTATTTTTTTGTACATATTCTATGTTTAATTTTATAGTTTTTTTTTCTATGTTTATGTGTGTGCGTGTTTATGCTTTTAAGAATTACTATATCAATTTTCAAATTTCTTTACAGGTTAAAAAGATGGGTGTACCAAAGTTTTATCGTTGGATTAGTGAACGTTATCCTTGTCTTAGTGAGGTTGTAAAGGAATTTCAAATTCCAGATTTTGACAATTTATATCTTGACATGAATGGCATCATACACACTTGCTCTCATCCAAATGATGATGATCCTCATTTTCGAATCACTGAAGAAAATATCTTCGCAAACATCTGTTACTACATAGAATTCTTATTTAAAATGATAAAACCAAAAAAAGTATTTTTTATGGCTGTTGATGGAGTTGCACCTAGAGCAAAAATGAATCAGCAGAGGGGAAGACGCTTCAGGACTGCTAAAGCAGCTGCTGTTATGGAAGAAGAAGCAAAAGCCTGTGGTGAAGAACTTCCATCAGAAGCAAGATTCGACTCAAACTGCATAACTCCTGGAACACCATTTATGGTCCGACTTCAAAATGTTCTTAAAGGTTTTGTCATTCATAAAATTTCCTCAGATAAACTGTGGCGAGACGTTCATGTTTATTTGTCAGGCCATGAAACTCCTGGAGAAGGTGAACATAAAATAATGGACTTCATAAGGTATGAAAAATCCCAACCAGGTTATAATCCCAATACAAGGCACTGCCTATATGGACTCGATGCTGATTTAATAATGCTTGGACTATGTTCTCATGAGCCATATTTTTCATTATTGAGGGAAGAAGTCAAGTTTGGAGGCAAAAGAAAACAGAAGAAAATTAGTACACCAGAAGAGACCACTTTTCATTTACTTCACATTTCTTTATTAAGAGACTATTTAGGTCATGAGTTTTCTTCAGTTAAAAGCCAAATCTCTTTTCCTTTTGATTTAGAGCAGGTAGTGGATGATTTTGTTTTGATGAGTTTTCTTGTAGGTAACGATTTTATTCCTCATTTACCCCAGCTTCATATTCACCATGATGCTTTACCCGTCCTATTTAAAACTTATATAGAAGCTCTACCAACTCTAGGAGGTTATATCAATGAAGGCGGCTATTTAAATCTAGAACGATTCGAGGTTTTTATGGCCAAACTAGCAGAGTATGACTTTCAAAAGTTTGAGGAAATGAATGATGATTTCCAGTATTTAGAAGGGAAATCTAAAGCTAGAAAAGATGCAGAAGCTAGTGAAAAAGTCAGTAATGTTTTAGCTGACTTGGGTTTCAGCACTTTAGCTATCAGCCAGACAGCTGAATATGATTCTTCTACAGATGAGGAAGACAATAGTGAAGAAGAATCAACTTTAGAAATTGAATTTAATATGCACAAAGTAGATTATTACAGAAATAAGCTAGATTTTGAAGTTGTGACTCCAGAAGTTCTTAGAGATCAAGCTGAAGGTTATGTTAGAGCCATACAGTGGAATTTGCACTATTACTATAACGGTGTTGTATCATGGAGTTGGTACTATCCTCATCATTATTCTCCTTACATTTCTGATGTAAAGAATTTTAAAGACATGGAAATGAAATTTGAGCTTGGAAAACCGTTTCTGCCTTTTCAGCAACTTTTAGCTGTTTTACCCAAACTAAGCAAAGATCTTCTTCCTGAAGCTTATCAGAAACTAATGTGTGAAAATGACTCTCAATTGATTGACTACTATCCTGATGATTTTACTACAGATTTAAATGGAAAACAACAGGAGTGGGAAGCTGTTGTTTTGATACCTTTTATAAATGAGAAACTTTTGTGTAAATGTTCTGAAATAGCTGATAAATATTTAACTGAAGAAGAAAAGAAACGCAACAGTCATGGTCCCCATCTCTTGTACACTTATAATGATAAATCATCTGGTGCTCAGCCATCTTTCCTACCTGGCCATTATCCTCCCACTAATGATGTACATATCAAAATATCAGAAATTCCCCAAGACTTTTTTAGACTACCACCTAAAATGCTTGTTAAAGGACTTTGCAAAGGTGTTGTTATGGATAAATTTATCATAGGATTCCCAACTTTAAGGACCTTAAAACATTCGGCTATTTTGAAAAGTGAAAAGGTTCAGGTTTTTCAGATGGTAAGTCTTAAGGATAATATGATGCTCAAAATAGAAGAAATTACGGAGAAGGACGTAAATAAAATATGTGAAAAAATACTTGGGAAGATAATTTATGTTGGATGGCCTCATCTTCGAGAAGCTCTAGTCATGGAAGTCACTGATGGTGTAACCAGATATTTTTGTGATAAATCTTCTCGGAATTTAAAATTTGTGGAAGAAAAAATGATTAATGAAGATCATAAAATTTGGGAACGTCAAATTGAAGTTATTGAAGAAAATAGTTATCGTAGGTGGGGAATATTTGTTGGAGTAACTAAAGTACTTGTTCATGTAAAGTGTTTATCAGGCTTTAAATATGTTTTAACAAATGATGGTGAAATAAAAAAAGAAAAGCAATTTGATAATAATTTGACTAACTATGCCTTGCAGACAACTGTTTCAAATGTTGAAGCATTCTCTCCAGATGTAGAAAAAACGAAAACAATTAAAGATATTTTTCAGATAAACTCGGTTGTTTTTGTTCTCACGCTTCAGCATTATGGTACTATTGGAAAAATCATTGATTGTGACACTTTAAAAAATAAGGGAAATATAATAGTTGACATTGAAAGCACTTCTGAACCTGATCTATTACCTGTTATACAAAATCAAGATGAACTAATGTTGGAACATTTTATGCCTGCTTATATTGCTGCTCAGCAGTTAGGAATGCAACCACATTTTATTTCTCGAATTACTGGCACTTTTTTAGTGCAGACTAGTCCAAAAGGTAGTAGCAGTCCTAATCGTGTAAATATTGGAATGAATTTGAAATTTAATCACAGAAATGAAGAAGTACAGGGATTTTCTAAAAGAGTTGATAATCAGTGGTTATATTCAGAAGAAGCTATTAAAATTTTAAATTCATACATAGGTAAATTTGCAAACTTCTTTGAAAAACTCTCTGAATATATAGGACGTGATATAGTTTATATTGAAGATTTGTATCCAGATGGTGAAGGTGTAAAAATTATAAAAGAAATGGCAAGTTGGTTAAAAGAGCAAGCTTCCTCCGTTGCAGATCGACAGTCATGTGGTATTAAGAAGTTAGATAATGGTATTGTGGGTGCAATAGAAAGAACTGTTCAAAGTGCAATGAATGATGATATTTATCACATAAAAAAACCAATACCACCTGCACAGTTATTTAATCCATACATGTGTAATGGGGTTTATTTGCCAGATCCCAAAACTACTTTCTATTTATTTGACAGAGTAGTTAATGTATGTCCATCTTCTAGTGTACCACTTGGTCTAAAAGGAACCATTATTGGAATTCAAACTGCAAGCAAAGAATCTGAATATATTTATGAAGTTATTTTTGATAAAGAATTCTCTGGAGGTATAACTACTCCTTCTGGTTCAAAGAAAGGGTACAGAATGGGCCCAAATGCCATCATTAATTTATCACATGGAGAAAGATTGAAAAAACAAAATCATTCTCCTTCTAAAAGTGCCAAGAACATAATTCCAAGACTAAGTAAGTCTAAGTTATTTGAAATTGCAACAAAGCAACTGGATGAATCTCCAAAACATATTCTTCAGAAAAAAACATCTACATCTACTCCAGTATCCCTTCAAAACAAACCTTTTTATAAAACAGAAACAAATGATTTACTTCAAACTCAAGATTCTAAATTTGAGAATAATATATGGTCACTCTCATCTACATGGTCCTCTAATAAACAATTTGTTACACCTAATGCCAATAGATTAAGTGGTGGATATACTAACCAAGCGAATAATACATCTCCACTTAACACTCTAAATCAAACAGATTTAAAGAACTTCTGGGCTGATTTGAAAAAAGTACCAGATTATCCTTCAAGTCAGCAAATGATTAATGTTCAGCAGAATAAATTAACGCAAGAACAAGGTTATGGACAGAAAGTTTCAGTGGAAGAACTTTTTCAAGGTGCTCATAATCGTTTAGAGCCAAAACCTTTTAATAACATGCCAATATTTCAGAATGTACCTCCTCCTCCTCAACCTACTCGAGTTTCAAATGCTGAACCTGTAGATATGTTGCGACAGTTCTGTTTGGAAAACCTTAAAGCAACACCTCTGTATAACTATCATAATTTCGGTGCCCTTAATTTAGTAATAGCTACTATTAGCTTTCCTAATGGTGAAAAAATCTCTAGTAAACCATGTAATACTAAGTTAGAAGCAGCAGCAGATGCAGCTATGAAGAGTCTGGCATCTCTTAGGGCAAAATCTCAGGTACATGGGAGTAATCAGAATTATATAAATACTATGACTCAACATGACACAAATATAGTAAGAAGACCAGCTGCTCCCATTCCATCACCATCAGATTATCGACCTTATATTCTTTATCCACCACAATTTGTATCAATGCCCAATTTTAGTCAGCCTCCACCTCCCATTTTACCTCCTTTTCCTTGTTTTGATCCACCTATACTGAGACATCCTCAACCAACACATTCTACTCACATACCAGAATCATTTGTCAAAGCAAACCAAAGGTACATGTTGAATTCAGAAGCAATTTTTCCCACCCAATTAATATCCCCCCTGCAGAATAACGTTGACAGCCGAACTTCATCTTTTAGTGATAAAGAAGTTGTTCATTTACCTGGTGGGGGAACTGCTATCATACGCAGTATGCCATTGATACAACCAAATGTTGAACAAAAAGATGCTCCAAATTCCAACATATTTGTGCCCGCCCAAGTTATGAAACAAGTTATTAAGACTCCAAATGACTCTCTGTCCAACATTGATTGGCCTGATCTGCCATTAACAAAAGAACTACAAAATCCATTGGACAAACCTTCACATAACTCTCCGATACCGCCTAAGGATAAATCTAAAAATTATGCAGAAGCATCTAAATCCTCTCAACGTGCTTCATCCACTGATGTAAAGCAGCCAGCTTCACACTCGTCTGGTAAAAGTGTTTCGAAGACTAAGACAAAAAGGCGAATAGCTGCAAAATTTGAAAACCTTGAAGGCAACTAAGTGATGAGTGTACATTAAAATGTTTTTGTCTGTACTGTTTTAATCGATTTTAAAATTGAATGTGATATCAAGGAAATGTTTCTTTTTTTTTTTTTTTTTTTTTTTTAAGGATCTGTGATATTTCTTTCATTGATGTCATTTTGATTAAAACTGTCCGTTATCCCTATGAAAAGTTTAAATACTTTTAAAACAAGTTAGCTTTTGCCTTAAATTATTAATTGTTTTAAATAATCAATAAATTCATTGTTAATATCATTTGAAACCTTCTTCATACCAATTATTTTTTTAGCTATTTGTTTCAAATAAATTATATGAAATTTTTATGAAGCTTTACTTTATGAAACAAATATGAATATTAGTTTATTTAATTTTTATATGATTTATTAAAGATGTAATATTGTATTTATAAAGAAAACATATTAATAAACATTATGTTTTAAATAAAATAAACATTTAATGAGGAAAAGTGCCTTTTATTTTCAAATTACTAATTAAGAATTATCTTTTTTAATCATATAAAATTATTTAACTTTTAAATTGAACACAGCCACCATTTTATTAATATTTCTAATTTAATTTTTTTATTACTGAAGTCATTATTTTGAACTTTTTGTTATAATTCCATAGACGACCCCTCTTAGAATATTTTAAAATGCCTAAAATAGTTATGTAATAAATAATGTGCATAATTTCTAAATAGGTTTCAAATAATTTTAATATTGCAAGTTTCTTGATGTGAACTATGTCGAATTTATCAGGAATGAGAATATTTAAATGTGATGAAATATTTGATTAAACAAGTGTCATGTTAGACATCTAAATTTCAATTTTAAGTTGTTACAAGAATTAAAATATTGATTAGAGTAATAAATTTTTTAGAATTTAACAAATTATATGCCATTTCTGTTAATAATTATATTAATAAAAAATCTTTTTTATTATTAATGTATCAAAAAATATAGTAAGATTACTTTGGCAAGTTATTAATGTTTATTTCACTAATTAATGCTAGATTTAAATCAAACTCATATTTTTTTTTCTTCTCATTTAGCCTCGTGGACTGTTTTGAGAAAGTTTGAAACATTCTGTATTTTTTCCACTGTTTCATTTAAAAAAAAAAATTCTAATGATATAAAATGTAACATACTATATATATTTGCTTTCTTTCAAATCTTGGAATTTTACAAATGCTAAAAGATAAATATCGTGACGCTGATAGTTAATGCTTTCTAGTTTGCATGGGGAAATATCACCTCTTTAAAAAATTTGTTAAGTACTTTTTAATGCATTCAGATTTAAAATGAATCGATACAAACTTCTCGGGCATATAAAGCTCATAAAAAAGGCCAAGAGCAATTTTGGATATATATATATACCTTTCCAATTTTGTATATATTTTACCTTTTTTCTCATGTACCAAAAGAAGAAAGGTAAATTATCTGTTATTTTCAAATGTCAGTTACAAGAGTTTTACCTGTAAAATGAGGACAAGTGGCATTTAGTAGTTGGAGGACTTGAAATGAAACATGGAAAGCTTGGGTTCAATTCCCTATGTGCATTTGTGTCAATGAGTTCACTTTAAAATTTTATATTATTTTCATTTATGATCAGTAGAAACTGGAGGAAGTTATGTATTGCATTTTATTTTGTGAAGATATGTCAGTAGACCCCCAATTGTATCTGTTTTAATAGTTGATACCATAGCTTCTCCCTTTAACCAGTGAAGAATTCATTGGGAGAGTTAATTCCTCCCACTTTGCAGTCATTACTTTTGGGCAAGTTAAAAAAAATTTCTTCTTACCATTAAACGAGCTGAATAAATTACAAAGCATTTTACAATGCATGTAATTTCACAAATTTGTTCTATGTACTATTGCCAATTTACAGAAAATTCTTTCTGCAATCCTTATTTACGTTTTCCGATGTTCTAAATATTCCTCCTTTCTCTGACCAATCAGAATAAGTTCTACCATTAGCGATGCTCATCATTAATTTTTCCTACTAATTCCCCCTTTAGACTTTCCAAGTCTTAATAAATAGCATCATACAAATGATTTAACCTTTTTTTATTCTGAGTACTTTATTCATCGCTAAAATTATTTTTCTCTACACAATTTAAATTTTAATTAGTGGGAGGGTGGTTAATGAGATGATTTCTCTAGTGTACTCCCTATTTATCCTGCACTTTATACATGGATTGTCTGAAGGTACTGAGCTTCTGTTTGAGAAATACTGCTCAAATTTCAATTTTCTGTTTAAGAATTTTATTGATTAATAAATTCAGAAAAAATTATTGCATAATTATTTGCAGGTTAGAGCATTTGCAATTCTTGTTTTAAGTTATAATGACTATACCTTAAAATTTTAATAATGTACTTGTAATAAGCACAAAATATGTTTCAATTATTAAATGCTTAATTTTATCATTTAAAAATTAAGCATGCTCTAACTAGTTATAGTCAATTACAAATTTTTTAAGTTTTGAAATTAGTTTATATATATGCTAACTTAAAAATATTTTTATGAACCAACAATAAATAATTTTATTGCTACTTTTTGAACTGAAAAACAAGACATTTAAAATATTTCAGTTGTTTTATTATAAGCATATAAAAAGCAAGGCATGGATAATAATAAAAAAATTCAAAAGATATATATTTATAAGTAAAAACAAATGATAATTCTAACATACATTCATGATATTTTATCAAAAGTGAAAAGAATATTTAATAAAGATAAATGATATGAAAGCAAAACATTTAAAATTGAAAAAAAATGATATATTTACAAATATTTGAATTCAAAATAAGTACACAAATCGAAATGAACACATTAAACTCATATATTATAAAAATAATACTATCTTTAATATGGGTATTGAGAAACTGAAACAAAGACTAAAAATTTTGTTGTGTATTGAACTTCGTGCTTTTCATTAAAAGACACAGCTTGAACTTTTATTTGGTATTCTTTATTAGATTCCATGCTTTTCTGAGTATATAAAACTCCTTTCCCTTCTTCTAAGCGTATCCTAAATGGAACGCCAGTTTTATTCTCAATGATGGAAAATACAGTATTTGGAACATGTACACCATCCTGATCATAGGCAACCAGTCGAATGAGATCTTGATAGGCTTGTATACCACTAGGTAGGGCAACCATTTTGAATGCCAAAACTTCAGCATAACGTGCATTTGGAGGGCACGCTACGTCAGCTTTATCACATTCCAATTTGCAAAATCTAAAATATTTTAAATTGTATGTTTAGATTATACATGCATAATATATTTACATCACAGGGAAAAAGTCATTGGCAAGAATATCAAATTTAGAGATTAATTTCATTATTTTATGTTTTAACTGCTGGCATTTTTATATTTTCTTTTAGTGTAGACAACTAGATTCTTTTCAAAATTAAATGAAATATTTATTTATTACTATAAATTATTTGAATGATTTAAATATTTTTATTATAACATTGTAGGAAGTTAAATTTATTTGCAGAAAACAAAGGAAATAGGCTTGAAGGGCTCGTTTAAAAAAAATCAAACCAAATTTAGAGTTGGAAGTTCTTTTAATATAGAATTGAAACAGAATATTTAAACTTGCTTGCTGCAAAGTAATTTTTTGTATTTTTGTGCTAGTCAATGTCTTTTACACAGAACAGTAAAAGAGATAGTCTGATACAGTTTTCATAAATATAAAGGTTTTAAATATCCAGCCCACCTTCTGGATTATATCAAAATTTATAATTTGCTGAAGATCAACATTTACAAATTTAAATAACTTTTCTCATATTCTTGATGCTTTCTCATAAAATGTCTGAAACTGTAATTTTACATTTTTTTTAAATAAAATTATTTATATTAACTACTTCATACATTCATTCTCTTGATCTACAAATTTTCTTGACAAAAAATAAATGAATAGTTTAAAAAAACTAAAAAACATGCTTTTAGAGTTAATCAAACTAAAAAGAAAAAAATAATGTAACATAAGAATAAAATGACTGACGAGAAAATGAATGTCACTGTTCTAAAAGCGTGGGGTGCGTGATATCAATCGTTATAATTTTTCACTAGTTTCATTCCGAAATGCTGAGTTAGTTTAAAAATGTCATACAAAGCATCCCACGCTTTTAGAACAGTGACATTCATTTTCTCGTCAGTCATTTTATTCTTATGTTAAATTATTTTTTACTTTTTAGTTTGATTAACTCTAAAGGCGTGATTTTTTAGTGTTTTTAAACTATAATATTTAAATGAGGTCCCGGTATGGAAGAGTGGAACTATAGTTCTTACAATAATGTGATTGTGAGTAAAACGAAGGCTATCGCTTAAAGTAGGGTAAAATCGAGCCCAAAGAGTCAGTTACAAACAAACAAGCATACAGATGAAACTAATATAAAAGCTTATTAAAAAGAATCAACTGTTTTCTTTCTGAAAGATGCCTGTAAATGTTTCTTTGCAGCAGCTTAAATAGTGTATATGAGGAGAAACTGATCTCCAGGGGGAAAAAGTCAGTTACATACATACAGGTGAAACTAATAAGAGCGTATTAAAAAGTATTTTGCAAGTTTAATAACATAAGTTTATCAAGCCAATTCTCAAAAAATTTATTCTGCAAATTTTCTTTCTTTTGTGTATATATATATATATATTCTCAAAATAAAAATTGATCTAGTACCTGAAGTTGGAGTAGTTAAAATCTTTTCACTTGTATTATTGAAGAGAATCTAATTAACAAATGATAAAAATATGAATTTTGTCAAATTAAAAAAAAAAAAAAACTACTTACCCATTAGCTGTATGTAATAAAGCACCTATTTTCCATTGATTAACAACTTCTAGCAGGTCCAAATTACTAACAGATATAACAGTGGTAATCCAGACAATTATAGTGCGTATGGGCCTACATAACTGCCACAAACACTGAATCTTAGGCTTACTGTAGTCCATTAGCAGCAGTGCTTACAATGAATCAGAGAACATAATTGGATTATATAGGAATGGAGATAGTCGCCTGGTCCAAGGAGTCGTGTTTCCTGATTCAATATGTTAAAAGCTGACAATGAATACATTCCTTGATCCATCATGTTACCAGTGAATAGGTCCAAGGAAAATATTGTACATGGATGGATATAAGGAGATGGTGGTGGTATTATGGCGTGAACAATTTTTCATGGGTAACATTAGACCTTATCCCTATGGATCAAAATCTGATAGCTTTCCAGTATGTGAATATCACTGCAGACAAGATTCACTCTTTAATAGCAAAACTGTTCCCAGAGGTTGACGGCTGTTATAAACAAGATAATGCACAGCCCTGATTGTCACGCTCAAGAAGCATTCCAGTGATTGAATCAATAGCTGGTCTCTGAATTCTAATCATGAATCTGTGGTTTGACTTAAACAAAATGGTTTACACTGCTGCATAGTTTACTTGCAATATACAGGAATTAGGAGTCCAATTGGCGAACACTTTACACTAGATATCAGCATTCTTCAAATGAATGCATTGCTGCATGTATATGGTTTATAGGTCAAATTGAACACATGGTCATAATGTTATCCAAATTTTTTGGAACATGGTTTGTGTTACGATTTTATTATTTTGAAACTACTTTCATTATTAAGCTTCACAATATATGAAGCTTACATGTACAATATGTAAGATTCATTCTGCAGTTAACAATTTACAATCCACTTACATAATAAATAATTTAAAAATGATTAGATAAAGAAAGACCCTCATTTTTCTACATTAAACATGCACTGCTGTACATTTAGAAAAAGTACTATATAATTTTCAGCAATCATAATTTTCTGTTTTAAAAAGAAAACAATCCAATATAATTTGCAATGACTTATAGTTCAAGGAAGATTTACACCTATGCAACCACTTTCCTTGGCATTCCCCGTGTCTATCAAATTCTGTTTTTGTACCCAAAACAGAGATTAAACTAACATAGAACATATGTACTTTGGGCATTTTTGACAGCAATATAATATTTAAAAAAACAATACATTATAAATTAAAGAGCAAAAGTTATAAAAAAACATATAAGGAAGTGACATGACAAAAAAAAAAAAAAAAAAACATATATTCCATGGAAATATCAGGAATGTTTAAATGAACAAAATATATCATACCAGAATGCATAAATTAATTTTAAAAAAACCATGGAAAAATTTCAAATTTTGTAACAGTCCATTCAGAAAGGGAACAGCCTAAAAAAAATGGCAGGCAATTTGAAATTATATTATTAATTAGATAAATGTAAATTTGATGAATACCATGACAATTGAATTGGTGTGAAAATTCCATATATCATAACTTTGAAAGAAAGGCATTCTAGGGTGATAAATTTTCTACAAATTGATTTTTATCAAATATTTCCGGGGAAAAACATCACACAATGCAGCAATTTAAAATATGCAGATTATAGAAAAAAAAAAAAAAACTAAAAAAAAGAGAGTTTAATGATTTATTTACCCTGTCAAAAGATCTCTCTCATATTGAAGAGGACAAGGAGTCTCGATACATTCATGAGAACCTCTTGTGTTGAAACACATTCGATCAGGACCACAGTCAATATTGGATTCTAAGCATTCATTAATATCTGTAAAAATATGGGGAAAAAAAATCAAATCTTGATTATATATATTGACATAAGCGATACATGTAATTTATTTGAAAGATTATCGTTACAAATGACATATTCATAGTCAGGATCATACTATTTTTAAAAAAAATACTTATAATTGAATTACATTTATTTCGGCAAATAAAAAAATAAGATTATAATGAAAAATGTGATTTAAAACAATTTGCAGATTAAGACAAATTGTGTTTATGAGACAGCTTTAAGATATACCTTGACAAGTCTTTCCAGAGTGACCAAGCCAGTATCCAGGTGGACAAGTACAATGATAGCTACCTATGGTGTTTTCACATTCATGTTGACATTTTCCTTTGTCTTCACATTCATTTATATCTAAAATCAAAATCAAATTAGATTTTAAATATATATTTTTTATGATGTACACAAACTTAAACATTATATTTCTTTAATCATGAAGAAATTTAAGCAGCTTCCCACTCTCTCTCTCTTTTTAAACATAATTTTAGAGTCATGAAAATTCTTGAAAAACATTATTAAAAAAACGCTTTAAAAAAAAAAAAAATCTAATAGTAAGCAGAGCTGCTTTTTCAATACCTTGGCATGATCCATGAATTCTAACAAAGCCAGATGGACAGTGTGTGTAAGGTTGTTCAGCAATAGGTATTAATGCATCCAAATGCAGGTCACTTGACCTATTTCTTTGAAAACCAAAATAATCATGTTGACTTACTTTATCCAAATATTCTATTCCTGTAACAATAGTATAAATTAGAAAACTTTAATTTTGAATATATCTGTATGATTATTCTAGAAAATTTATGACTCTAAAATCATGCTAAAACTATCTAACCAGCACAGGTTTTTCCATCTGGTAACCTCAAAAGCCCAGGTGCGCACACACATTCATAATCTCCTGGTAGATTATGACAGCGGTAGCTGCATGGGTTGGGTCTTTGCAAGCATTCATTTATATCTGCATAAAACGCCATTTAAACTATATAAATTGCTATGCATGTGCAAACAACATTTGTCACAATCATACATAAATCTTTCAATATAATACTAGCAATTATTACAGTGATAGTTATGTTTACTATGAAGCATATACTATATTAATGTTTATTTATTCAAGAACAAAAGTTAAAAAACAATTTTCAATTATTTTTTTTCTTTATAAGTAAAAAAATAAAGTAAGTATAATCATTTTACTACATAAAGAAATTAGTCCCTTTTAAAATAAAATGTTTAAAAAAACATTTGAACAAAAATGTACCTTGTTTTTAAAAGTATCATAAATTTATAGAATAAAACAATTTTTTAAATTAATTTTGTGAGAAAATTACGGTACTAAAAATTTTTAATAACACATAATTAATGAATATCTAAATATATATTAGAATTAAAAAGTTCTCAAATATTTTTGATGAAATAAATACAAAGTAAAGAAATTTATTTTCCTGAAATCTTTAGAGGATAATGGAGGAAAAATAACAACCCATGAAATGACTTCCAAATATTTGCTACAATTGCTCAGTTAAAATATAGTTTTTCTCATCTTTTGCATACATTCAACAAAGAACACCAAACTCCTTTTTTTTTTTTTTTTTTTTTTTTTTTTTCAAATTATATCAAAAATAATTAACATAAATAAAAATATCACATAATTTTACCCTGGCAAGGTCTGCCCGGACCCATTGAATAATATCCTCTGAGACAAGAGCAATGATAACTTCCGAATGTGTTGATACAAATTTGACTTGAATGACAAGCATCAAACCCATTGTGACATTCATCAACATCTGTAATAAAGTGAAAATAAGTTTTAAGCATTTGATAAATAAAGTAATTATTGTAAAATGGAAAGTATTATTTAAAAAGTGTCTTTCTTTAGTTTTTAAAAAGAAAAATTTAAGAATAATGCATCCTATCTACGGAAAAAAAAAAAAAAAAAAAAAAAAAAAAAAAAAAAAAAAAAAAAAACTTGAATTAATTTAATAAATCTCATTTCTAATTCAGTAAAAATTTAAATTTATATTAAAAAAAAATGCAAAGAAAATATTAAAAAAGCATGATGTAACAATAGGTAATGATTACAATTTAACTAATTACCAATACAAGAACCATTTTCAGATCTGGTAAAACCTGGCACACACAAAGTAAGACATTCATATCTGCCATCTAAATTTTTACATTCTTTATCTTTGGAACAGTTGTGAGTCTCCAGATAGCATTCATCAATATCTAAAATAATTATAAAATGGTAAGGACAAATAATAATTGTCATTTTTCTTTTAAATTATGTGTTGACATATTTCACCATCAGAACTACACATAAAATATTGAATTACAGATGTCTTATTTTTTTATTATTATTTAAATTATATAGCAAAATTTACACACAACTAAAATGCTTTTTTTATAAATCTAAAATAATAACAGCCTAATTAATTTTAATTATTTAAATTCTATACCACTAAAGTGAAACACAATTAAATGAAATAAAAAAATATTACCTATGCATGTGCTGTTAGTCAATTCATAGCCTTCTGGACATAAACAGTTAAAACTGCCAACTGAATTGATACAAATATGAGAACAAGGAGAACTTAAAGAGTTACATTCATCTACATCTGAAAAAAGATTTCACAAATATTACTTAGAGATATTAAAATATTCTAAAATACAAGTTCTGAAAAAAATTATATTACATTCTGAAGATTTTTTTTTACCTTTGCATACATTTTCATTACTTAAATAATATCCGATTTCACAACTGCATGAATAGCTTCCAATGGTATTGACACAAATTTGATCGCAGGTGTCAGGGTTTTCGTCACATTCATTTATATCTGGAGAGAAAAATATTACAAATATTTAAAAAAAAAAAATGAATTTTTGAAGTGTTTACATAAAATAAAGACTAATAGATATAAATAATCATGAAAAAAAAAATGTTATTTGATATGTGCTGATAGGGATAACTTAACTTTAAGAAAATATTTTCAATATATATGCTGTTAAATAATACTGTAATGCAATAAATAATTTCATATACCCTTTAAAATTAATTATAATATAAAATTGGAGTAAATGAATACATATAGAAAAATCTGTATACATTATATTGTACTGATTCATAAACAATGTGACAGTTTAAAGATGAAATGAATAAAATTGATCCAATTATTAGAATCATAAAAGAAGCAAAATTTGACAGAAATGCTGATCTATTTCTTACCTAAACAATACAATTCATCATCACTTCTTCTATAACCTTCTTTACATACTACTAGACATTTATAAGAACCTATGGTATTAATACATTCTTCAGATGATGCACAATGAGCCAAATTCATTTCACATTCATCTATGTCTGTAAAAGTTAATAATATATGTTTTAATTATATTTGTTTCAACAGTTTATTTTTTTTCCTTACATTTTCAGCTTGAAATTTGATGCTATTATATTAATAATTTACAAAATATAGTTAAAAATTGAAAATTTCATAGTTATTAAAATATTACAGCTTACCTGTACATAATAATCCATCGACACCTATTGTAAATCCACTTAAACATTGGCAAGAAAAACCACCAGGAAAATTAATACAGACTTGTGAACAGGGATTTGATCGACATTCATCAATATCTGCATTCAAATAAAGTTATTTTACAAAAATAACATATTTTTTCAATTTTGATTAAAAATGCTAATATTTTAATATGTACTAAATGGTTATTAATAAGTAATAATTACTAATACAATAGATCCCCGATCTACTGAATTATCTGTTATAACAGAAATTCTCTTTTACATCATTTGAAAATTTTGTAAGCTTAAGAAATTGTGGAAACTTGTATTTACGCTAATTAAATAACTGAAAATGGTTCAAATAATGTTGAAAATTTATTAGTTCCTTTTTAGAAAACTTAGAAATTTTTAAATTGTATTTTATAATACAATATACATTTTTTTATACACTCAATATTTCAAATAAATGAATAAATATGATTATGTATAAATTTTTTTCAACATATTAAATTTCTTTGCTGTATGAGTACAACAATATTGATATGCAAATTGATATTGTTGTATGTTACTAAATAGTTAACACTCATGAAACTCTATATTGATCTGCATTTATGGTTGTCTCTTTTTCATCATTTCTTCTGAGCATCCCCACGAAAAAAAATTAATTAATTCTACAGCATATGCAAACCAAGAAAATTTTGTGCTTGTTTGTTGTAAATTTAAAACTGTAATATTTAAGAAGTCTACTTTTTTTACAGAATACATTAATTTTCATTATTTGACACATTGTTAAAAATCACAAAAATTACTCTTTTAATACAACTGTGATTAAATAAAAATTATACTTTTTAAAATAAAACAAATTTTTAAATGCCATTTGTCATGAAATTATACAAGAAAATTGCATTTTAGGTTAAAATTTGTTAATTAATTTAAAATCCTATTAATTTTTGCTACTTATAAATATTGTTTTATTATTTATTTATAAAGCAAATTGTATGAAAAATAAAATAGGAATTGAAGGTTTCATTCTTGATAATGCACAAAGAATGCCAAAAAGATGGCCAACAAACTGGAGCTAGAGTGGCAACTTACATTTATTAGAATGACCATAACAGAAAAGTACTATGTTAGCGTTCTAGTAAATGAAAAAGGTTATCAAGTTTTTTTTCCTTTTAATTCTGTGTTTTTTACGATATTTTACACTTCAGTTTCATTGCTATAGTAAAACTACATTCACTGATGATAATAACAAGCCAAAGTCTCAGTTATTAAATTATTATATAAAGCTTTATTCATCTTGAATGAAGAAAACTGATTTAATATTGTTATTATGTCCAGCTAAATTTTTTCACTCTATGCTGATATGAAATTTAAAAAATAAATAAAATTTCCATAAGCTCAAAATTTGGTTTTCAGAAAATATTTAAAACGTATTAAGTATGTGGGCATGCACACACACATAGAGAGATATGCATATCACAAATTTATCTAGCAATAAACGTTTTCACTTTGATTTACGAAAAATAAATTACCTAAACAATAAATGCCATTTGAGCTCACACTAAAACCACTCAGACATTCTTCGTTTGATGATCCTACAAGAGCAAACTTCATTAACATAAAAAGAAAAACAAAAATGAATATATGAATATATATATATATATATATATACTATTAACTATAAAAGGAAGTTAGTAAATCGATTACCTTTACCAATGGCAGCTGATATTATATAATTTAATTCTTGTTTCTCAGAATCATAGTAGCTATCCATCTCAGTTGCATACAGTTTCTGATATAAATAAGGCATTTCTCCTAGAGCTTCATCATAGAATATAGAATGATTCCAATTGTATGGCAAAACATAGTTGCCAACTTGGTATGTTCGTGTAGAAAGAGCATATATTGATCCAGGTCCAGTTTGTAAATAATCCTCTAGATAATAAAAGGGGAAAAATTAAATTCTAAAACTCAAAATTAAGACGTTGAGATGAAAATAAACAATTTAAAAAACTAGTTTTTAAATTTCTGAATTTTAATGTTTGTACAACTCAATTGAATAAAGTTGATAAGTTATAAAAAAGGTTATAGTTATAACGTAGTTATGTATGTTATTTTTAATGCTTTTGTAAGAAAATTTGATGCATGTGTTTCAGAAATTATTTTTGTATTTTCAAATGAGATATCAATAATAGGGAAGTGCAAGAGCACATAAATCAATGAAGAGACAATTTTTGACAGGCTTACAATTAAGCATTTTATGCAAAATGGGCTTTGATGTAAGCCTGTCAATATTGCATTTGATGAGTTGATCCCTTTATGTTGAAATAAAATTTTGTTATGCAAATTCCATTTTTAAATATTGAAATAATAGTAAAATTAAAATTTCTATTAAAAGATTGATAGCTCTAAAATGAGAAAATTAAGTGATTTGTTTCATCAATATAATGAAATATAATTTTTATTATAAATACAATTTGCAAAAAATTTCAACATGACCTGGTAACATTGGCCCAAAATATAAATATCATTTTGAAGACAGCATCAAAATTATTAGAATTGCTTATTACTTTTAAAACATTGAGCAATGTTTCCAAAAAAAGACCATTATTTTCCATTTTTTATAAGATGCATATTTATCTGATACAATTTAGCTATAAATACAATATTTAACAAAAGTAAAAATAAATTAAATTTATTTAAGACTTCAATTGTTAAATTTACCGGTAAATGAATGTAAAATAAGTTCGGACTCCAATGGCACATAAGGAACATCTCCACTTATCACAATATCTACCAAAAGCTTCCCTCGCCTATCTAGTCCACGAGCAACATGAGTCATGTATAAAATTTCACCTGAAACATATTTTACAGTTTAAAAGACAACATAGTTTGAAAATATTAAATATTAACATGCATTAAATAATTCATACCAGTTGCAAAATTAACTTGTGTTTCTTTTCGAAAAAATCCCTTTGTCAGAGAATATCCATTAACAGCATCTCCGATCTCATATGCAGTTGCCCAATAAATTGGAGTGAGTAGTGGAATTAAAAATCTCATCCAGTTAGCTATTGATAAAGGAAAATAAACAACAGATTCTTAAGATAATTCCTTCATAAAATATACATAATTGAAAAAAAATAATGTGCAAAAGATTTTACCCATTTCAGGTGTCATGTTATGAATATCTGCTGAAACAGTTTGTTCCATACCGAACTGAGTGATATTAGCAAATAATTTAGATGGACCCAAATCCATTCCATTTATTACACCAATTATATGCCCATATGTTTCTAGAGGCATAACTGGAATAAATAAAGAGATTTTAAAGCTAAACAAATATTAATATAATTTATATGGGATTAAATAGTTTAAATATATTACTGTGCAAAACAGAAAAAATTCTACTATTAATATCAAATTACTTTTTACCTGAATTTTAAAAGATTTATCAACGCATAGCAAAAATAGAGTTTTAAAATTGAGAATGCAATTTTTATTGCAAATAACTATGATAAAAAATTATGTTTCTTAGCTCTTTATGAAAAATGTAGGTTTTTACCATCACAAGCTTCATCACCACATTCTTCTAATTCTTCATTATCCCCTGGACATTCTTTTCCACCATAAAAAGGATCTGGATTATTACATATTCTCATTCTAGAACGAATTCCAATACCACAAGTAACTGAACAGGCTGACCAGGTACTCCATTCACTCCATTTGCCATCAACTATGATTTAATTAAAAATGAATTGCAAGTTTAAAATTGTTACATAAACATTTAAAATTTAACAGTAAAATTTACTGAAATTTTAAGGCTTTAAAATAAAAAAAACAGATACTAAGCCAAAATATATTCAGTAATAATCCTGCATATCATCTGCGGTCATAATTTTTGACTGCATCTTGTATGAACCACCTGCTTATATAATTTTTTTTTGACATCTACTACATTTCATGTCAATTAAAGTTCCCATTTTATGTCTTTATTCAAACCCTGAATTGAATATAATTTTTTTCGCACCTTATCATTTTTATTTGTATTTTTAGAAATTACTTTTAAATCAAATTTCTAAGATTCTTTTTAACATATTCCCAGGCTTGATTTTTGGCCTGAAAAAAAAAAGATCTCATATAATTCATGGGTGATTCATAACTGTTCTTAGGTGTAATATATACTCGTAGTTTAAAACTAATAAAATGTTTTTCAATTTTGAAGAGCGCTTTTGAAAGCACTATTACATGAAAAAAAATTTAAGATAGTGCAAACAAGAAAAAAGATATACATTAAGATAATATTGTTTTTGGAAGATTTGTGAACATCATATTGTTAAAAAAATTAAAATCTTGATTGATTAATTATTAACTTGGGCTTCAATAGAAGCATTTTAAATTCTTATCTATAACTTACTTCTAGGTCTTTTTCATAAACTAGTACAAATTAATGTATGATGTGCATCGCATTTGTAAAAACTTGACTTTTTCTGTCTTCCACAAGTTATGTTTAATTTTTTGCTTAAAAAATTATTCATTTTTTCCTCACAAAGTACTGCGAATTTTTTTTACAAAATTTTATGGTGTAGTTTTGTTGAAATGATTTTAATTAAAAAAAAAAAAACCTGGAGATTCCATTGTGGCCAATAATGACATCACGAAATTCTAAGATTTTCAACATATGATTCTGGGATTACAGGTTGGAAGTTAAGTATTCCATTATTTTTTTATGAATTAAATATTTATTACCCCTTATGAAATAAGAATAGATCTTTTAGACTTAGTAATCCTTATTAGACTTAAATAGATTTAGAAATAAGAACGTTAACGTTAAGAACGAAGAATTATTGATAATTTTAAAAAGGCAACTTAGAACATATAATACACTTTTTAAAAAATTAAAATCTTTTTAAATTTTTCAACCCTTTTGACCATTATTTTTTCAGAGAATCTTGTAATTCATGTATCAACTAAAATTTGAAATAATCTATTTACCATTTATCTTTTAGCAGCAACAATTTCAGAATAAATAAACCAAAAAAATCGATTCTTATTGGAATTTAAATTTTTTTAAAAAATCTTTCTAGATTGGCATTGCGCACATATAATGGTTTTCAGTGGTTTTGTTCAAACCTGTAAAGTACTAAATGGCAAGATTTAGTTAATTAAAAAACTAAAAGGAAATACAACAACATACCAGGACAAACATAAGCATTGCAGAATTCAGTTTCTTGAGCTGGACCAGAGCATTCTCTTCCACCACCTGCAGGTGCTGGATTGTCACATGCTCTGAAACGTTTCTTTTGTCCTTTGTTACATGATGATGAACATGAGCCCCAGGGTGACCATGAGCCCCAATCTCCATTTACTAACATAAATAAAAATAACAGATGTACTAACAATGCTGAGGTTTGAAAGATTATAATGCAACTTATATTAAAATACTATGAATAATTTTGTTATATGTTTTTTCTTTCAGAATTTTTTCTTTTTCTTTTTAGAATAAGCAATTTCTTTTTATAGTTAAAAACAAATTAATGAAAAAATCTTTGATTTGTAAAATACATTTTATTTATATATGAATTTTTCTTTTCATTATTGAAATATTTTTCTCTTAAGCTGTTCAAGTGAATGAATATGAATTTTTTTTAAATAAATAAAAAAAAATACATATTAAATTCTATTTTTAGGAAACTTTTTTTTCAGATTCCCATTCATAATTTTAATTATTATAAAAATTTCTGATGATGTTTTTAAAAAAATTTAACAATTATAGAGCTGCTCTCGTAAAAAAGAAATGTGAAGATGCAATTATATCCTAATTTCTTAAGAGCAAAATGCTATAAATTAGATATTACATTGGTGATCTTAGCATTGAGTTTTAATTAAAGGAATTCATAACTACAACAAAAAATTATTGAAGGAATTATATCTTGTATACACAAAAATTCAAAATTGATCTCCATTGATCTGAGAGTTCATATTAAAATTAACATTATGAAATTTTTTGATAGCAAATACAACATTTCTGTACCTGGGCATTCAGCATTATTGCAGTAATCAATTTGACTATGTTGACCTATACAGAAGTGACCTCCAAAAGCAGGAGCAGGAGAATCACACTTTCGTTTCCGTTCTCTAGTGCCACCACCACAAGAAGATGAGCACAGCGACCACTCATTCCAATCTCCCCATTCACCATTTACTAAAAAAATTATGCTTATGAATTCATTTTAAAATTTAAACAGAACTATACTAATTTCTTTGAAATAATGGTTTTACATTCATAAATAAAAATGCTACATAGATCAATTCCGTACAATATATATATATAAATAGTGCTTTTCATTATATGAAATTATTTGGTAATGATTAAATATTCATAACAGAGAGCAAAAATTATCATGTAAAGAGAAATTGCATATTAAAATTTTAAAATAAGCATACATCACACAAACTTTAATAAGCTTCTATATAAATTTCCTCTAACAATTTGTGGAATATATACTTTTGACCGAAACCAGTATTGTAAATTTCAATTTCATTGACATGTATGCATTAAGAATAGGCACATACATTTCCATAAATATTTTTTAAATGTTTTTAAGTTGAATTATTGTAATTTTCCGTCTATAATCAGCAGATTATAAGTTACAAGAATTGACAATTTTGGGTAGTGGATTATAGACCTTCGTGGACATTTTTTTTTCTCCAGAAATTTCATAAAAATCAATTCTATAAAACAGACACCTAGAAATCCATTTTACAAAAAAAATTTATATAACTTTATGTGAGAGAATAATGTACACTCTTCTAAACAAAAAGGATTATAATATAATGGCTAGTTTGGGCAGAAGCAGGACTTTTATAAAATGTGATTAAAATCATGCATTAGTATGTGTTAATGGATGGAAAAGATAAAAAAATAATAATGTTTTATAGGCCAAATTAATATTTAACCATGATGTGTATAAAGATTTTCATTTATAATATGAAGATTATAAACCATTGAAAAAATATTGTTTTTTTATTCCCATCACAATTTTTAAATGCATATTTTTTGTTTCCTTTATCTTAAACTTATAATTATTTTATATAATCATGGAATTAAAAACGCTTAAAACTAAAAAGAGTTTTGGCTAATAACAGCACTTGATTAATATATAGATATCAAGGAACAAAGCTCAAATCGCCAGTGGATTAAATGTTGCTGTGATTTATACAAAACCTTATTTTTACTGGTCGAAAATTGAGCCTGCATGTTATACTGCTCTGTAGGTTATAGGTAGGAAATTATTGTATATGCATATAATATTTTGACATACTTGGACATTCTGCTATATTACACTCTTGTTCTTCCTTGGTTTCTCCATAACAAAAGCTGCCTCCATGTAATGGCTCAGGATTGTTGCATTCTCGTAGTCTGAACTGAATGCCCTCCCCACACGTAACACTACAAGGTTGCCAATAAGACCATGCACTCCAACCTCCATCAACTAATAAAAATACAATTTATTATAATATTTCAAAAAATACACAAATAAAAAAATTGATAATGAATATTTCCTTCAAAAAATAAAATACAGTACAATAGTTGTTATATAATAAAATTTTGATAATGAATATTTGAATTTAAATTTGATTATTAAATTCATCAAATGTTGCTATTATATATTTAATTATATGTTAAATTAAATATATAATAGCAACATTTGATAAATTTAATGATACTATATTAATAGAGTTATAATTGAACTTTAACTAACAAGTGAAATTTCACAAGAATAAATAATGCTAATTATAATATTCTTTCTAACTAGAAAAGATAAAAAATGCATTGCTAAAATAATTTAAAAAATTTATTTTAAAACAGCTGATTTAATTGGGCTAATTTTTAGATGTTACTTACAAAACTAAAACCAACTAAAACAGTATTTAATTATAAAAAAGAAAATAAATTTTAGTATGAACCTGGGCATTTTAATATTAAACAGGAATCAGTTTCAATTCCATCACCAATACAATCAGATCCTCCAAATTGTGGTTTGGGATTGTCACAAATTCTGGATCGTTTTCTTACTCCCACACCGCAAGACGAACTGCATGGCGTCCAATCCATCCAATTACCCCATTCACCACTAACTAAAAAGAGTCAAATATCATAGAACAAAATCAAGACAGAATGAAAAATTAATTTATGTTTATAAATAGTAGTAACAGTAGTCTATAACAGTTAGCTCCCAAATAATGAGTGTGGACATCAATGTGCAGTATATGTGAATTGTATGAGGCTCAATATATTTTCTAGAAATAAAAGTTAAATTATTATGAATTAATTATGATGTTATTAAAGAATTAAAATGTTCAAAAAGTTTTTAACAATCAAGAATTACAATATTTCTATTAAGTACAAATAATAAGAGTAATTGTTTAGCAGTAATGCTTTTTAAGTTACACAAATGCACTGCTGAAAACGGTTACTTAAAATTAAAAACAATTCATTGATCTCATATTCAATTATTCATTAAATAAATTCAAAAGATATTTTCTTTTGAATTTATTGAATGTGTGTTTAAAATTGCATTGATAGGTACGAAATTTCTACTACAAATAAAAATAAAATATTAAATATCCCAATTTTTTTCAAATCATTACACTTGAGTTAAAAGGATTTCACTGCTTTGATCACAATACGTTACAATTCAATACATAATATTTTTATGTGTTGAAAAATAGCATTTGATACTGGACCAGACTTTGAGAAAAAAATTCAAAAAGCTAAGTAATTTATTAAATTGTTCTTTAACTACTTTTTTTGTAGGTAAAAGCTTAGCATTTACAAATTAATAGTTACATTTGTAACTATATATAAACTAATTCTTTTAATTGGAATATTTGGCATAATAAAATTTAATAAAAAAACTTTTTTATTGATATATTTATATTTAACAAAAAACATACAAATAAAGTTACCATGATTAATTATAATGCAGAAATATGATAAAGGATACAATTGTATTTTTATTTGTTAAGGAGAAGGAGAGAAACAAAAAGTAAAATGTTTGAGTACCTATGTTTTAAAGCAAAACATTATTAAATCAAGCCTAATTTTTTAAATGATCTAATACTAAAATTATGAAAAATATGTTTTGAAAAAGTACCAGGGCATGGTCTTTTATAGCAATGTTTTACTTCACTAGGTATACCAATGCAAGTTTTCCCACCATTCCTTGGAGAAGGGTCATTGCAAAATCTTTGTCTTATTTGCCTCCCGTCTCCACAAGAAGATGAACATTGTTCCCAACTTTGCCAGTTAGACCACTTTCCATGAACTATAAAAAAGTTTTACATTCATTTTAAAAGTTATGTGTGTAATTTCAAAAGCCAGAAAAATACAAAATTGCAAACCATTAGCATGCTACAAGCCCCAGATTATGACAGCAACTTTATAAGTGCTGTAAAGCTTGGGACTCTTTTTCATTCAAAAACTTTATTGGCTTTTTGTAGTTTTAAATATAAAACCTTTTCTTCATATAAAATTTTATCAAAATTAAATAAAAAATTATACAACATAATCAAAACAATATCATTAATATAATACAATAAAATCAAATACATTCAGACACACAATATTTATTTACTAAAAAAGCTTCTTATGCTATGCGACAAATAATTTAAAACTGTTTACAATTTTCTGAAGAAATTAGAGTTACATAAAGAAACACACAAGTTACTTAAAATGAAGTTTGATGAACAAATAAAATTTAATAATCTGTTTGAAATCTACCAAAATTACGAGATATATATATATATATTTCTATTTCTACCATATTAAACTTCCTATAAAATATACTACATAAAAAAATCAATTAGATGTATAGTAACAAAAAACAAAACCTGTAAAATATATATTAGCCAAATATCAGAATTATACAGCATTTTATTATGTCACAAGAACTGGTAACAGAAATAAAATAATGATATTCTTTTAAAGTAAGTAAATAAAAAAAGTATACCTTGCACACTTATTTCAGCATCAGCCACAACAGATCCCAAAGAATTATTTGAAATACAAGAATATATCCCTTCATCCGATATTTGAACAGCAATAATCTTCAGTGTGTTATTTGGTAAAATTATAACTCTATCACTTTTTTGAAAGGGCAAACCATCTTTAGCCCAAGTAACAGTTGGTTTAGGTTCACCATAAACTCGACAATCCAAATGTACATTACTGCCTTCAGCTGCCTTTGAATTATGGGGCTCAATGATAAATTTTGGCTTGCTTCGTACAACTAACTCTGCAACTTGTTCTGCCAGACCAAAATCATTGCTCGCTACACATTTATACTGTCCAGAATCTTGATCCTAAAAATGTAAAATAAAAAACTAAATTTCACAAACATAAAATTAAAAAAGTTATACAAGATATTATATAACACTTTTTAAGCTAAGAGAAATAAATGAAGAAATCACTTACGGATGAATTATATATAAAAAGGGATCCATTTGTAATTAGTTGTATGCGATGATTTAATTCTAATTGCTGACCATTTTTTATCCAAATAATATTTGGGGATGGATCTCCTTTTACTAAACAATCCAATACAACTGTATCTTTTAACTTCACATTTTTAACACCAGATGAATCCACAATAATAGGAGGTGCTGAAAAAAAAATGTATAAAAGCTTATAATGAAATATTTTTTTTGTCTTATGGGGCTTTTATTTACACAAATATGATTCTAATGTACTTAATAACAATTAAAAGAAAAAACTTGATTATTAAACATTAAATAATATTTTTCATTACACCAATTATTTGAAATGAAAGGTCATAAATAATGATATTTACAAGAAATTTCAAAATAATTTTTTTTATTTTGTCGTATAGCATCTACAAAATGATTTAAGAAATACTTTTTAATATTGCAAAAATTTTACGAACATTACTGCACAGAAATATTCATGAAAAAGATAACAGATTGAAAATAATTATATGTAAATGAAACATATTTAGCAGAATTATAAATTTTATGTTAAATAGAAGCTTTATAAGACTTACTTCGAACACGAACAGCAGCAGCTGCTTTTCTTTCTCCAGCAGCATTTTGTGCCAAGCAAATGTAAGTACCTTCATCTTCCTTACCAGCATTTTCAACAAGCAGTTTACTACGCCCAAATGCTGAATGAATAGCTCCTATATAAATTTAAATAAAATTAGATTACTGTATTTTAACATAAGAAAAAGTGTAAATGTATTACATAAATATTATAAAATATAAAAATTTCTTCTAACAAAAACAATTATCACTTTAATGGTGGAGATTTTTAAATAAACAACAAAACCTAATTTCTTTATTATAAGCAAGTAATAAATAAGTTATAGAATTCAGTATTTTCACAAATTTAGAGAAATAATTCTAATTTAATATTTGCTAGATTAGTTATAATATATTTTGATGTAATTTTTTATATTTTTGTTCATTGCCTTTTGAAGGAAAATTAGTTTTATAAAAATATAACAAATAATATTATGTATCATTTGTTAAACTTAAATGAAATAATTAATATTACAGAAAATTGTTACCAGCATAGTTAATGTAACTATCATAATTTAATTTTAGAAATTATACTTCAGTGAGTGAATTTTACATCACAACACTTTTTTAAAAATATGCTTATCTTTTTATTATTCTCCAGAAATCATAAATAAAAAAAATCTAAAATAATTTTTAGTATAAAAAAATTACCAGTTACTTGTGTATTATTTAATAACCAAGTTACAGATGGAAAGGGGTATCCACTAGCTTCACAAATTAGAGACAAAGTATCACCAACAGATATATCTTGACTCTTTGGTAGAGTAGTTATTACTGGAGGTACATGAACTTCAACAATAAGACTTTGATGATCTCTTCCAACAGAATTTGCAGCAACACACACATAAGTACCACTGTGTTCAGGCTACAAACATAAAGGAACACCAAGAAAAATTTTAAATGAAAATGAAAACAATTGAAAATGGTTTTGCTATCTAATTCAGAAATATACATGTATATATTTGTTATAAAATTACATGTTTATTCTTTTAAATATTTATTTATAAAGACTTAGACTTATTAAAAATATGTGTAGTTTTGTAACAAGGTATTAAACTTAAAATTTATAAATGGGCTTTTATATCTACAGCTTTTAATTCATAAATTTGAAAATGCATCAGAAAAATTAAGATATATTTAACTTATAATTCAGATATGTTTAAATTACAGGAAGGAAGTTCAATATATAATAAATTTCATTACTAATTTTACTCCAAAATTAAAAGCCATAATTTGTTTTATCATTGTTATATTGATAAAACACATTATATTAATAAAATATAAAATCTTAATATATAATAATAAAATATATTAATAAAAATCTTAAAAAAGTATAATAACAAATAAAAAAAAAATTTATCAGAAAAAGGTGAGATATTAAGAAAACATATTTAAAAAAATAAAAATAACATATTTAGCTTTACAAATATTAACGGATATTGGTAAAAATAGTAATACAATAAAATATCATTGTTCTTTTGTTTACAAAAAAAGGACAAATTAAAAAAACATGAATTTGAAAAAGAAATAGGAGTTAGTATTTTTTAAATATTCTCCTAAAGTAATTCATTCAGGTGATATATAAATTACAATTGAACTGCAACAATTCACTTACTTGTATATTTTCAATATAGAGTTTATTTGTTTCTGAATTGGATGCTCCTGTGATAGGTACACCATTTCGTTGCCAATTGATATGAGGTGGAGGAAAGCCCTTTGCAGAGCATGAAAGTGCTACATTTCTTCCTTTGATGGCAACAATGAAAGATGGTCCATTGATTTTTACAGTTGGGGGAACTGTAAAATTACAGGGAAATTGAAAATAAGGAACTAAACAAGATTCACTATCATGTACACATGAAAAATAAATTATGTTTAGTCAAGAAATTATTCTCTAAAATGTGTGTCATAAAATAAATACAAGCAATAAAACTATATCATTTATGAATTTATTATTATTTGAACTATTATTTTAATGAACTAAAATATATTAAACTCAGTTAGACACAGATCTTATATATTACAGTTAAAAAATAAATAATTTATTAGTATATAAGATCTAAAAATACAATTTTTGAGGACACATTAACACATACATACTTCCAAACAATTCTTTCAATATTAATAACAAAATATGAAGTTCCAATATAATTATTTTATAGAATAAATTTAACATTTATTTTTATTGTTTATTCTAAAAAATTTCATAGAAAATGACATATTAAATTGTAATTTTTAATTTATGATATACAGGAATAAACTACGGAATTTAGTAAATGCATAGTATTTTTGAGATAAAAAGTAGTTTCTTAGAAAACCACTAAAGTGAAACTGATTTATGTTTATGAAATGGAAAAACACTCACTAATTTAATCAATAAGACTATTATGAAAAAATTATTGAAACTCAGCATGAGAATCAATACATGTTAATTATATAGTCAATTTAAATATTTTATTTACAATAAAATAATCCCTCCATACAAAATAAACATATGATTTAAACTATTAAATGTAATTGTATGATTTAAATTATCAATTGTAAAAACATAAAATCATGTTCAATTATATACAAATTATTACATTTGCAAAAATAAAATACATTTTTTTTAGAGAAAGCAGAATTTTCTTCTAAATTAAATTCAAATCAATAATTTATTTCAAAATAAACATTTCTATTATAAGCTAGTTTCTTACAATATGATATATTTTCATCAGTTTCAATAATAATAATTTAATCGCTAAGTGAAAAATAAAATCACATCTTTTATGAACAATATTTTTGACATTACTTGTTTTAAAAGAACCCCAATAGTTTATGTAAAATATAATAAAATTTCCAAATTGGTAATTCAGATATGAACATTTAAAAAAAGATATTCATACAATCATACAATTTAGAAGTTTACATTTTAAATTATGTTAAAAATAAACAAATGCTACAAAACTAAATGAAAAGGAAAATTTTCTGAATTTTTTTAGAGCTGAAATTTTGGGAAAAAAATTCTAATGATTATATTTAAATATTAAAGAGAATAAAAATAAAAATGCTCTTTGAAATATTCTAAAAAGTTAAATTTTGTAGCTCTGGTTATTTTGCTTTATAATGTCAACATATACATCAAACTTATTTATTTAAGATAGCTTACCTAAAACAATAAGATCAACATTTTTTGTGGCTGAACCAGCTTCATTTTTTGCTATACATGTGTAAGTTCCTATATCAGAAGACTGAGCAAGAGATATATGAAGATCACCCGATGGAAACACTTTGTAACGTGGATTATATAGATCTATAGACACACCATTATGCTCCCATGCTATAGTAGGAGAAGGAGAACCATCAGCAGAACACTGCAACACAATAGGCTGAGCTTGGACAACGTCATATGTGTCTGGAATATCTTCGGCAATTTCTGGTAAAGCTGAAATTATTATAATATATTTTTTAAGATTAAAACACCATATTTTTATGTAATATTAAACTAATGAATAACAATACAATATGTTGTATATATTTAAAAAATGCTGCTGACATGCAAAAAAGCACGGTAAAACAAAACGGTATACAATATGAAATTATTAAAAAATAAAGTTTAGATAAATAATTAATAATATATTTTATTTCCTTTGTCAATAGAATTTTATTTTTAAATAGCATGCATAATTTCTTTGCACCACTGAGCAAAACAAAATTCTCAAAATGATGCATTTTTAATTAAAAATGGAAATATCCTTTTAAAAATAAATTTATAGTAAAGTTTTTGTTAAAGTAATTATTAAAAAAATTGTTATTCATCTAAGTTTTAAAATTTGTTATTCATATTGTTGCTTTTAAGTTTGAGGATAGATGGTGATATTAGATAATGTTTTTGAATAAGTTTACTTAGTAGAGTTATTTACTTGTAATTCATGATTATTTAATTGGCTTCTTAAAAACTCAATTTCATTTAAAATTTTAATTACATAATCAAGTATCTTAATCTCATCTCTATATTTATATGATTTCTTAATGTGCTTTGTGACTTCTTTCAATTCCAATTAGTAATCAAATGAAAGTTACTATGATCCACACATTCAACACATAAATATCAAGAGCATTTACTATAATGATAACAAAATAATCAATTAAAATTATACAAATCTAAGAAAATCAGCTGAACACTTACTCAAAACCAACAAGTTTCGAACAGCTTCTTGGGATCCTGCTTCATTTTCAGCTAAGCATTTATATGTTCCACTATGTGATGCGTTTGCTGAAGGAAAATGCAGTGTACCATCTGATAGTATCTTCATATCTAAAGTAAATAAAAATAGAATAAAGAAATAAATGATTATTTTATAAATAAAATAATAATTTAATTAATTTAATAATTAAAAGTTTATATAAGTATAATAATTAAAAATATAAACAAATGATTAAAAATATTAAAATATAACTTATTCACAACAAATTTCATATTTAAAATTCAATATAAGAATTGATGGAGAAAATTCTTTATGGAGAAATAATTATATATATCAATATATATTTGATATATTGATAGATATATATATTTCTATACACTCATGTCCATAAATTAAGGATAATTCAGAATCACACAGAAATTGAACTCTAAAATAAAAATTTCACCTGTAGAATTATCACACACATCTTGAAGAAGAATATGCAAATTACAGGAAACCACTAGATGGCGCAGATAGTACGTCACAATGACGAGAGTGTAAGAGAGGGGTATATAAGGAATGGTGGCAACGAAGTAAAATTGTTCACAAGCGCTTTAAAAGCCTTTCAGTGCAATAGCCGCATAGTTATGACACAAAGGAAGCATTTGGATGATTTTTTACGTGGTAGAATTATCGGACGACTGGAATGTGGACGTACCCAGCTGGAAGTATCCGAGGAACTTGGAATAGCCCAGAGTGTCATCTCCAGGCTTTGGCAACGATTCCAAGATGATGGTAATGGGAGTAGATGTTACAGCACAGGTCGCCCCGAGTTACAACGCCGAATGAGAACCGGTATTTAGCAGTTACTGCCAAAAGAAACAGACGGAGCACAGCATCAGACCTGTCTCGTCAGCTCTCTTCAGCTACCGGTACGACAGTTTCAAGGAAGACCGTGTACAGACGCTTAGGGCACATTGGTCTATATGCTCGTAGGCCTGTCAGATGTGTTCCACTTACCGCACTTACTGCGATTAACCTGGAGTAGAGAGCATGCATTGTGGACACCGCAACAGTGGTCTTGTGTGATGTTTTCCGACAAGTCCAGGTTTAGTTTGCAGTCTGATTCTCGGCGGACTTTCATATGGAGAGCGCCAGGTACCCGTTACCACCAAGAGAACACCATTGAACGACACCGTTGCGGTGGTGCAGGATGGCTCGTTTGGGGAGGAATTATTCTTGGTTCCAGAACTGACCTGCATGTTCAGAGTGTAACGATGACAGGCCACATCTATCGGGATGTCATTCTGGAACAACATGTACGTTTGTTTCGGGGCGCCATGGGTGCTGAATTTCTGTTTATGGATGACAACGCCCGTCCTCACCGTGCAAACATTGTAGACGAATGCCTTCAATTTGAGGATATCCACCCGTATGGATTGGCCAGCATACTCACCGGACTTGAATCCAATAGAGCATGTGTGGGATATGCTTGGCCGACGAATTGCACCCCGTCAACCCCCTCCCATCTGTCTACCGAAACTTCGGAGGGCATTGCTTGATGAGTGGTGTAATATTCCCCAAGATCAGATTGATAATTTGATACTCCGCTTGCCTAGGCGTTGTATAAGGCCTGTATTGCATCGTCCGGGCGACATACTCCATATTAAGCATCATGCTAATCACGTTATACTGTTTTTTGTAAATAGGTTCTTTTTTGAAATTTGCTCCAGGCAGTAAAAATCGCAATTTTTATTAATTATGTCAAACATATAGCATCTTTTTTGCTCTTTACCTTTTGTTTAATAAATAGACTTTACAAATAAGTCAAATTTGTTTTGCTTCTGCCTCTTTCTTTGCCTGAACTTCATTATCCTTAATTTATGGACATGAGTGTATATATATATCTATATCTATATATATTATATTTGATATATTATATATAACTATATCTATATATATTATATTTGATATATTATATATATCAATATTATTTATATATATCAATATATATTTGATGGAGAAATAATTCTTTTTTGATGGAGAAATAAGCTAGTTTTCTTTCTAAGCATGTAGAGTCATTAAAAATTTTAGAAAAAAGAGAATAACAATATTTTATAACAATTTTTAAAAATTCAAATAAATTATGATGTTTTACTAGATTATTATAAAAAAATAATAAATATAACTTTATCTAATTCATTTTAAAAGAAAGAAATTATACATTTATAACATAAAACATTTTTGGGTACTTATGTATTAACGCTATCTTGGCTACAGATTTGGCGGTTTTTTAGTGTCGCCAATCTACCAGCTAAAGATTTGGCGGTTTTAAGTGGCGCCAATCTAACAGCTACAGATTTGCTGATTTTTGACGCCATTTTTTAGTGCTACGAAAATGCGTATTTGGGATTTGCCAGAAACAGAAAAAGATGCAATTTTATTTTTTCAGGAGCGAAATATTTTACCAAAACAACGAAAATGTTTCAATTCCCATGACATGAAACTTTATTTTGGTAAACGTAAGTTTTGGAAATGCAATTTCAGTCAGTGCGATTATCATGTAGGACTTAGAAAAGACAACTGGTTTGAGGGAAGCAGAATTCCTTTTTGTACAGCTTTGAGATTCATATACTGCTGGTGCGACGAGTTGACGTCGATTAAATTTTGTGAAAAGCACCTTGATTTATCGTATAAAACTGTTATAGATTAGAACAATTACATGCGTGAATTATGTGTCTTGGATATGGAGAATAAACCAAAAAAGAAGGTAGGTGGACGAGATTGCATTGTGGAAATTGATGAAAGTTTGTTTACTAAACGTAAAAATAATTGTGGTCGAGTATTACCCCAACAGTGGGTGTTTGGTGGTATATGTAGAGAAACAAAAGATTCGTTTGTTGTCACTGTTCCTAATAGAAATGGTTCTACCCTTCTTGATAAAATTATTGAAAACATTGCAGATGGTAGCACAATTTATTCTGACAGTTGGAAAGGTTACCAAACCAATAGAATAGAAATAGAAGGCTTCCTGCATGCTAAAGTTAATCATAAATACAATTTTATTGATCCTGATACAGGAGTTCATACACACACAGTTGAGAGAATGTGGGGCAGTGCTAAATGGAGGAACAAGAGACATAGGGGGACAGCGAGACATCATTTGGAATCTTATTTATCAGAATTCATATGGCGACAGCATCAGGTGAAAGAAAAAAGAGACTGTTTTGAATCCATGTTAAACTCTATATCGGCCTGTTTTCCATTGAAATCTGTTTGACTACTTTGTGTTTAAATAAAGTGTTTTAAATTTTGAATGCGTTTTGATTTTAAATGAAGTGTTTTATATATTTTATTATTTGGAACAAAAAATTTAAGTGTAGATTGGCGCCACTTAAAAACTGCCAAATCTGTAGCTGCGGTTGGCGTTCAAAAGATAACTGCGTGTGCTCTTTATTGGCGCAACTGTAGCCACGGTCGCATTAATACGTAAGTATCAATTTTTGCTATAAAATTAAAATATATATATATATATATATATATATATATTCACTGAATTAAATTAATCTTGAAAAATGCAAAATCAATTTTATTTATTATCAAGTTTTAAATAGCCTTTATATTTACCACAAATATAATTAAAAATCTTTTGTAACAATATTTATGTAATAACAATAAAAAATTTAAACTATGTTACCATACAAATTAAAGCTCGAATATCACTATCCAAATAGTCATTAACACCAAATAGTCATTATTAATTAATACAGAAATTCACACTTAATAATATTCAAAATAAAAGTACACCTTCTTTATCTTGAATTAGAATGGAATTTCTGTGCCATATTATCAATGGTGAAGGATGCCCAGATGCTTCACAGGTTAGATATACTGGATCACCAGATAAAACTTTTTGAGAGTAATCATTGTCTTTAACCTGGGGTGGTGCTGTAAATTGAGGAAAACTTATATTCATAATCAATAGATTATCATAATAAAAACTGAGACTATTTTTATAAGTAAATACTATTATCAAAAATAATTTTTTTACTTCTTTCAGTATTTCATAAATATGAAATATTTAATAATGATTAATAATATGACAAAAATATATTTATCATATAAAATTTTTTTGAAAACTCTTTAATACAAATAGTTATTTTTTACGTTACTACACTACATATATACAAGTTACATTTTTTCTATTTAAAACCTATAATGGATAACAAAAATCAAAACATATTCTATGTATGAAATCAGGCTGAAATACCTCATATGCATTAATATTGAAAACCTTTTGTATAAAAATATTGACATATATAAGTAAATTACCAGCAACTTGTAGTCTAAAATCCTTTGTAGTAGTACCAGCTTCATTTGCAGCTATACAGAGGTAATCACCTGCATCTTGAAGTTTCACATCCTCGATAAACAAAGACATTTCTTCCAATTTAATGTGAGGTGTGTTTGTTAGGAGCAAAGGCGAACCTTCTTTCATCCAAGATACTTCGGGAGTTGGAAAACCCTCTGCAATGCAGCTGAATACAGCTTCATTTCCAACATTGGCTTTTACTAGCAAAGGGGCATTTTTAATAGAGGGAGGTTCTGAAAGATTTCAAATATACTAATAATGTAATTGCGACACTTTGGCTATACATAAATGATTTTAAAATTTAACATTAGAATAATTTATTCTAAATTGATGACTAACTCAATAATATTTAAATAAAATAATAACTATTATTTAATACAGAAAATTAATATAAATTTTATTTTGAAATAAAAAGATTAAGATAATTAAGACTAAGACTTGAATTTCAAAAATAAGATATTACCTAAAACATTCAATACAAAGTCTCGAGAAGCATTTCCAACTGAATTAGTAGCTAGACACATATATTTTCCTGAGTCCTTTAGCAGAGGATTGCCAATGGTGAGTTTAGTCCCTTGACTTGAAATTTGGTAATTAGATGAATATCCTGATGAAATTGGTAACCCATTTTTAAGCCATATCACAGTTGGAGGTGGAATGCCAAAGACAGGACAATGCATAGTTAAAGGAGATTTAGCTATTGATGTTAAAAATGTAGCATCACTGCCACCTTGGATTTTAGGTGGAACTAAAAATTAATAATAAAAAAAAATGTTATTCAAAAGAAGAAAATAAATTATGCAAATTTAGTTATATATGAAAAAATATTGGGGTATTCAGTGCTGAATATAAAATTTATTATTATCATTTAAAATTTTTTTGCTATTATGGCATTCAAATAATTTTGAACACACAATAAAATATATCTAGAAATTTCTCTAATTCTGAAATATTACAATATAAGATATGATTTTAAAGAAATGTAACTTAATAATTTCTCTGGTTTAAATTAATAATATATAACATATTTATATCTTTTGTTTCCATCAAATTTCTGGATTGTCTTTAGAAATTTTATTTAGAATGGAGATTTTAGAAATATAATTTTCTGTTACATATTTTAACAAATTTCTTTTTTTCCCATTTACAAGAAATTCTAAAATTATTACATGTTATGTTATGTCTGCTCATGAAATAAATATATATATAAAAAATATCATCACAACACAATCAAGACGTTTCTTGGAGTTCAAGAAATGAAAGAACAATTTATGTAATTACACTAAAGAATATGAAGTTAACTTTTTGCATTACTACTAGAAATCTAATCACAAATACCCTTATGATGGATTGATTTAATTCTCAATAAAGAAAGTTACTTATCTTAATTTTTTTTTATTACAGGTGACTAAAAGTTTGATAGTATAGGATTTATTTTATATTGCAATATGTTCAAAATATCATTTGTTTTATAACTGCAGCAAGACATTGAACATTTATTTATTTAAAATAAACTAAAAGACGGAATGAATTTGCATCATAAAAATAATTTAAAATTAGAAACTCATCAAAATATTAAGGCAATTTTTAATTGAAATTTAATTTGCAATTTTCATAAAAAATTCAGTTTTATTCATAAATATTGCTATATTTCAAAAATATTATGTACTGAATTATCTAAACAATTAAATAGATTTCTTAAAAAAAAAAAAACATTTCAAAGAAAGTTTTATTTATTTAAAAGTGCCAATAATGTTAAATATTTGCATACTAATTTTACTTAACTGCATACTAAATTTAAATAACTGCATATTAATTTATAATACTGCATGTTAATTTTTTTGCATATTAAGAAGGAGAATCAATACATAATTACCATTCACATTTACAATGAATTGTTTAGTATCTTTTCCAGCCACATTACTGGCTTCACAAGTATAAGTTCCATTGTGGGTTAAATCAATATTAGAAAATTCTAATACAGCATTTTTTATTGCTATATTCTCATCGTTGGTAAGAATACTGCCATCTTTATACCATGCAATATCAGGAGGAGGATATCCATGGGCAAAACACTGTAATTTACTAGAGGAACCAATTGCAGCTGAGAGATTTTCTTTCCTCAGGAAATCATCAAAATTAGGTGGGACTGTAATAAAAAAAAATTTACAAATCATCTTGCAAAATTTGAAAAAGACTATGAATTAAAATAATAAAAAAAATTAATTAAATTAAATTAAAAATTAAATTAATTTAATTAAATGAATTAAAATTGAATTAATTTCAATTAAATGTATAAATTTATGTTTACATAAAAAAAAATAAGCGTGGCTATCAAAACTCATAGAAAGAGAGCTATTATAAAGATTCATGCAAAAGATTAAAATGTAACGAATTATAACTTTAATTTTAGAACAACTATTAGTCAACAAAATATATTTTAATTTCGATAAAAATGTAAAAAAAAAAAAAAAAAAAAAAAAAATTGAAGTCAGAAAATTTTTTCTAAGGTTTAAAAATAACTTAGAAAACTTTATCATAAATACATCAGAGATAAAATGTTTTTAAAATTCCTCCATAACAGGGAAATGAATTTAAAAAAATAATAATATATAATTATTAATATAAAATAGCAGGAAAAACATAAAGTTTAACACTAGCACACTTGTATTGTAAACAATATCTGAATATGAAGCATAGAAAAACAAACAAACCTAAAACAGATAGATTGAACCTCTGCTCTACAGCTCCTGCATTATTTACTGCAATACATGTATAAACTCCAGCTTCATTTTCCGCAGTATACATAAAAAGAAGGGCATAATTGTTGTTTATAACCTGAACATGATCTTCATCTGATAAAGGTAGACCATTTTTTAACCATGTAATTGTTGGTGGTGGCATTCCAGAAGCTTCACAATCAATACGGGTTGATTTTCCCAGAATGACTTGATATTCTTTGGATTTTAAGCTTTTGTCAACTCCAGGTGGAACTGATAGAAAAGAAACTATTAATTGTAGTATTTAAAAAATTAAATGCAAAGAGAAATATTTTAAAATGATGACTGGAAACAAAAATACTTTAAAATGGTTCAGCAAAATTAAAAACATTTCAAAAGGAAATATTAAAAAATACATATAAATTAAAAACAGCTTAATTTCTGTTTCATATTTGAAACATTCTATTAAGTATGTTTTGTTGCTGTATCTTTATTTTTATAAATTTTTTTTTTATAGAATATTTTGATTACTCAGATTAAGTATGACATTAAAAATTACTAAACAAATTAAATGCACAATTTTCCTCTTTAAGACAATTAAGTATTTGTAATGTAAAATGAGTAAAAATATACATATTCTAATTACATCAAATGTTCAACACATTTAACATAGTTAATATTAATGTATAACATATTAAATTCTGTACATGATTACAAAAGTAATACTTAAGATAAATAGCATTAAAATATCTGCAATATTAAATATTAATGTAAGCTAAATATATAAAAGGCAAATTTTCATGATACCTGAAACAGATAATTTGATATCCTTCTCATCTTCACCAGCAATGTTTCTAGCTTTGCAAGTATACATTCCAGAATCAGTGCTTTGTAGACTTAAAATATCCAGATATCTTCCCCCACCAGAATAACTATATCGCTTTTCATTTTGATCAATAAGTATTCCATTTTTGTACCATATCATTTGTGGAAAAGGAAGACCTTGAACATTACAAATGATTCTAACAGACTGATTTACAATTGGATCAGAAGAACCCTGAAGAGAAACTTTCTCAACTTTTGGTGAAACTGGAAAGAAAAACGAAATTCTAGTAATCATCTAAAGCTTTAAATTTTGTCAACTGAAATATATAAAGTAATCATAAGCAAGGCTATAATATTATTTTAAGATATTTAAAAACAGTTCATGAACTCTTACCTTTTATAAGAAGAAATGTATTTTTCAAAATAAATAATTTTTATAAAAGTTAAAATAAGATATGCTTGGAATTTTTCTATTAGATAAGAAAGTTGCTAAAAGAATGGAAATTTTTAACTGTCTCTTTAACAACAGTTAAATCTATTTTTATAATAAAGATAATTGATATAATTGATTGATATTCAAACCAATAAATAACAAGTCATTCTGACAATGTACATTTTGACTCAGTGCAAGAGAAATAAATGAAATATTTTTCAATGAAATATAAATTAATTATAAAAAAGTAAAGCTGAATAAAAATTTCCCAATTTTGAATAATCCAAATACATATTTAGCATTTTTTCAATATTGGATATTTAAAAAATATTCTCATAGTCTTTGCATTTAAATTATGCAAATCTATTTATAGAATTTTCAATTAAATTATTTAAGAGATTGAATTACAAAAAACAAAGTTCATCAAAATTTCTTATCCATTACGAGTCTCATAAAATTTATACAACTAATATTTTGAAATTAATTTAGGAACTTAAATACAAAAATTAGAAAAAAAAAAAAGACCACAAGATTTAAAATGAAATTTACCATGAATTTTGACAAAGTGTTCAGCTTCTGTATCTCCAGCTTCATTGACAGCTAAGCATGTATATTTTCCAGCATCAGAAGGCAGTGTATGAGATATTTTTACGCTTGCACCCTCATTAATAAGAGAAACTCTAGGTCCAGGTATCAGCATTTGAGAACCTTTGTACCATATCACTCTTGGCGGTGGAATGCCAGAAGCTAAGCAATCTAAACTTATTTCTGTATTTTGTAATGCTACTCTATGCAAACTATGAGATGAGACATTGATAACAGGAGGTACTGAAAAATAGAATATATATAAATTAGAAAAAATATATATAGATAAAGATGTATTTAAAAGGTAGATGCTTGGTTAACAGGTATTTAATTCACATTATTTAAAGATAAAAATTAATATTAGGTTGATTGTAGATTCTCGTTAATATATATATAAACCAATATAATTTTTTTTTATTATTCCTTTTATCCTTCCTTATACTAGTACATATATTAATTTTACTTATTAATATAATATTATAGTTAATGGCTATTTTATTAATAATATACATTTAAGTTCATTGTTTATGCATCTTAAAAATTGCAACTGGTAACATATTCTGTTATCTGATGATTTCAATTATCTCTAATATCCCTAGTCTCAGTAGTTGTAGGATAATCTGGAATCTACTACAGAGATGGCAACCTCAAATAAGATTAATCAGTAGTATATAGACAACTTTTGGTAGTTTTTATGCTTGTCAGTAGTAATGGGAAAGTGCTGAAGTGGAAAACCTATATTTTCCAACAAAAATGGCCAACATTTACCACGAGAATTTAAATTAATAGAGAAGCATTACATATAGTTAAATTAATATAGCTGCATTTTATATTATCAAATAATACATTATTTCAAAAAATTTAATTAAGTTTTCATTATGTTAGAGATTATTTTAAACTACATAACTGATATTTTAAAATTAAAGTGAGAACTTAAATATAAAATTTAAAAACATATGACTTAAAATTACATTCACCTGCAATGCTATTAACATGTAGCTTAAATGATTTAATACAAATTAGATTTAATACTGAGAGAAATATAAATTTTTTGAATACACAACTTTGAACAATGTCTTAAAAAGAAAATAAAAGCCTTGTAAGTGCAAAAATCTTTATAATTTACACCAAATAAATAAAATAATAAGCTTTTTATTTAACTTTAACCTGTTTTCAGTATTGACCTCATAGACTAGCAGTTCTCTTTACAATAAAGAAAAAATGAAATACTGACATTATGTTTATTTCCACATTATTGAATGATATACGTTATTTTCCTAATCATTTAAAAAATGTGCATGACTTCTATTTTTCACAAAAGCTATTATTTTTCTCATAATCGATGGAAGTTTTTTAACTGTGCAAAATAAATAATAGTTGCAAAGTTGTTGTTTTTATATAAGCGCAAAAATTACTTGTTTTCTAAAATTTAAATAGAAGTATTTTTCCATAATAATTAAGGTGAATCCATAGTGGTTGATATTAAGTTGCAGAACTCTACATTTGAAGAGTAAAAACAAATAACCAGCAAAATATTATAATTAGTTAGTTAATTACATAGAAGAAATAAAACATTTATACAAAAGAAGGAAAAAAAAACCCTATAACTTACTATAAACTGTTAAATTGTAGAATTTAGTGTCAACATCTCCATCATTTTCAGCTACACAAGTATATAAGCCTGAATCATTTGCAGAGGCTTTTGATATTTTCATTTTACCATATGTAGCAAAGCTCTACAAGTTAAAAGAGTATAAGTGTTATTTTTAATTTTGAATGCTTAAAATACATTTATATGATAATTTTTCAAAAATTTATTTTTCTTAAATCTAACATGATAGTGAGTGAAAAATTAAAAATAAATATAAATTTCATAGCTTGAAGTAAGAAAATTATGACTTACTGTATTTTGTTGTAGTGAAATAAGAGACCCATTTTTGAACCATTTTATAACTGGTTGAGGATAACCAGTCACAGTACAATCTAAAGTAATAGTATGATGTTCCTTAACATATGTTGAAGTCCTATTCTCTGAGGGATATATAATTTTAGCAGCAGCTATAATAAATAAAAAAATTATATATATACATATATATAAATTGACAAATACTTTCACATCTGAATACAGCACATTTTACCTGACCTGATTATGTGAACTTGTATACTGGGGAAATATCTAGCCGAATAAAACCTGATAATAAAACACTTTTTTTTCTTTTGCAATTAAATATACGTGTTTAGATAGAGCATGCTTAATGCTGATGGTTAAGAAAGATAAAATTAAAGATAGACAGAAATATGAGTTTTTTATGATAAATGTTCAAAGGAATGACCATAATATTAACATAAGGTTCACATAATAAAGCATGGATTTTCATACACTTAAAAAAATTTCGTACATGATTTTCTGTAATAACAGACAATCTGGCAATGAGAGCTAGCTTGGTGTTAATTACAGTATAATATTGGTATTATATTAGTATATTCAATTTTTACTATGTAAATAAATGGCAAAAAACGAAATTACTTTTGTGCCAACCTAATACACGTTATTTTTTTATGCACTCCCATAAAAAAAAATTCCCATCAAATATGATAAATCTGGAGATTGTGGTGGCCAAAGGACAAGAACAATAAAGAGGTTTCTAAAAGTAGCATATAGGAGATTTTATGGCAACCATAATGTTTGTATATCAATAATGTTTAACGAGCTTTCATTGAAAACAGTTAAGAATATCAACACCCAAGTAACAAGTTTTGGTAACATCTCTTAGAAACAGATGTAATAGTCTTGTAAATTCTAACGATTAGTAGGTTTTCACAATGTACTAGCTATGCGACTTATATTGCTAAAGAATATTTACTGGTAAGCATGTGGAATTTTCAAGCTCTCAACTTTAAATTTGTGGCCATTAAACACTCTCTCTTATGTAAATGAAGTGTTGTCCATTAACAACACATTTAGGCCTATATTCTATGCCAAACACTTCTCCTATCACCCTTTACAATTTGGTCAAATATCTTATGAGAATTTTGTACAAATAAATAAATTTTGATTCTTAATAGAGTGAAGTAAAAGAAAAAAGTCTTCTACAATAAATGATAATAACTCCTAAACTTAATAAAATTACAGCTGTCATAAATTTTTAATTAATGTGCTTTTTATTACAAATGTATATGAAAAGTACTTTACCATATAAAAATATTCTGTTAACTGAAATTTTAAGAAATAAATTAGCAATATGGCTTGGTCATCTGATTTACAAGTCATACAAAATTAAACTAAGTTTGCAAAAATAAAAAAAAAAAAAAACTTTTTTACCTTTGACTAGTAAATCAATTTCATGTTCTGTATCACCAGCAGAATTACTAGCAATACAACTATAAATTCCAGAATCTGCCACCTGAGATTTCATTACTTTTATCTTTTTATTATCAGGAGAAAATTCAACATGAGCAGGTGCAAAAGTAGGTCTAAAGAGTTTTCCATTCTTTTTCCATGATATTTTTGTAGCATAATTTGACTCTTCTATTGGACACTCCAACAGAATATTGTCACCTTCTCTTGATTTCTGTTCAAACGCCACTGCAGATGCTTTCATTAGAGGTGGAACTAGTAAACAGAAATCAAAATAAATTTTTCTACTTATTTAAATATAAAAAAGAAAAACATTTAAAAAATTTATTATAAAAATGAAACAATTATATAAAACAATTGTTATTTTAAAGGATAATTTTTATTACACAAATTATAATAAAGATATAAAAAAAAAAGTTTGATCAGAAATTTTAAAATGCATTTAAAAAAAATCTGAATTTTTTTAATTGTATAAAAACAATATCCTATTTACAGCTAGAGCTATTATTATAATTAGTAAACAAACAATCAGATAAAAATATGTTTGTAAATAACACATACTCATAACTTCTAAAGTGAATTCTGCTTCATCACTTCCAGCATCATTAGAAGAAATACACTTGTATTTACCAGCATCATCTTCCTTTGCTGAAATAATTTTCAAAATTTTCCCATCTAAAAAATAAATTAAGGACAAATTATTTCCTAATAACAGTATTTTTAATTTTTACATAAAAAAAAAAGAATACCATAATTTCCTGCTTCTAATCTATAGAGTTGCATAACTCATAGGTTCAATTTGATTTGATACTTTGAAAGTTATGTTTACATAAGTTGCTTTATCTCAATTTATCCAGTTGCTCTTAAAGAGAAATAAAATAAAATGATTATAAATAAGATAATAAGAATAATAAAATCCTGAGGTAATCAAAGTGTGACTATTTCCAAAGGTAGTAAATGAAAAGAAATACTGAAAAATGTGGTGTTGTGCAGAACATCTATCGCTGAAAAATAAATAAAAGAACACTAGATAATTTTCTATATGAAATTAATTATTAATAGAGATTTGTAGTAAGTGTCGTCGGTCATATCAAATAATCACAAATAAAATAAGGCTTTGTACCCAAAAACCTTTTTCAAGTTTTCACTTTATATTTCATATTTAATGCATTAACATAAAATATGCTCCGTTTTATTGTAAATTAAGCACATTGGTGAAGAAGTTAAAACAAATCTATTGATTTATCTAGAATGATAAGTTGTGATTCGAAATCGTAAAAGTGGTACTTCCTAGTGATTAATAGATTTTTTAATTTAAGTACTTTTTTAATATAACTCTGAGGATTGAGGTAGGAAATTACGGTAATTTAAAAAAATGTAATAAAAACAAATATATTCTCAGTTGTGAATTATGTTGAGGTTTTCATTTACATAAAAAAATACAAATTTCAATTTACAAAAATTACAAACGTTATAATTTGTTAAAAAATATATTTTGAGAGATCAATTTATTTTTTGACAAATATCACCTTCTAATATTTGATATTTAGAATCTGAATGAAGGGTAGTATTTCCATCTTTAAACCATGAGACTGTTGGAAGTGGAACTCCAGTTACTGGACACATAAAGGTTATACTTTGATTTAACAGACCTAAAATGTTGTCCTCTAAATTTGCATGGTCAATAGATGCGGGAACTAAAATAGAAAAAAGTCAAATTACTATACGTTGTTACTTTAACAACTCATAAAAAAAAATGTAACGAAAATAGATTTATGAAGTAAATAGCAATTTGAATAAAAGTTAAATTTAAAGAAATTCTTCAAATAAAATGAAGTTGCAATGATAACTTTGATTCTTACTTCAAAATTAAATATATTTAGATTTAAACAAATAATATAATGATCAAATTTAAAAATTATAAGAAATAAAAAATAGAATGAATTAAATGATAAAAAATAAAAGAAATGAATAATTTGAAAAAAAAATAAATAAAATGGAGATTCCGAGAAAGGCTGTGATGGGTGATTGTGGGTACCACTGAAATTTTGAATTACCAGCCAAATTCTCGGAAACTATACATGAAACAATTAACTCCTCCCCCTCTCCAAACAAAATAGCAACATAAAAGATAAAAGAAATAGTCATATGGTCAGTTTAACATTGTCTACAGAAATCATATAATTTTTTTAAAGAAATAATGTTAATACATATTTTCATATGGCCTGTTTTATATTGTCTACAGAAATCATAATTTTTTTTAAAGAAATAATGTTAATAAATATTTTTTCTGAGATTGAGTTAACAGATTGGGGAAAGACAGACCTATTTTCAAAATGTGCATTAAAATTTTTGAGATGAAAATATGAAAATGCTAGCATCAAGAGACTATCCCAAAACACTTTAATCAAATTGATAAGATTATCACTTTCAGAAGTCTTATTGCATTATATAACACATACATACAAATACATACTATGTACATGAACATTAAAGTTCTTTTCATTTTGCCCAGCAGCATTTGATGCAATACAAGTGTATTTTCCAGCATCTTCAGTTCTTGTCCACCGAATGATAAGAACTGATTTATTTTCATTCAACTGAATATTTGGATCGAGAAATGAATCAATAAATTGTCCATTCTTCATCCAAGTAATAACAGGTTTCGGATTACCACCAGTTAGACAATGAAGTTTCATTTGTTGATTCATTTGACCTATGTAATTAGCAGATTCATCATAGATATTAGGAGGAACTGAAAAAAAAAATTAAATACCATTTAATTATGTCTATAAATATAATAAATTGTAGAAAAATTTATGGGATAAAATTTTTTCAATAATAAAATATATATTCTTAAAAAAAGTTTTCATTAAGGTACTAAAAAAAAAGAAAATATAATTATTAATTCATTGAATATTAAAGAAAAATCTATCTAAAAACAATATATAATAATAATTAACAGTAACACTACATTCAATATTATAAAAGTAATCATATTTTGTAAGATATATTTTGTAACATATATCTTTTTATTATTCAAGAACAAGTTATGAACACTAACCAAGAACATCAAGATTGAATTGTTTTTCTTCGGAACCCAGTGGACTTGATGCCACACATTTGTAAATTCCACTATCATGAGCATCAGTATCGACAATTTGCAGAAGTTGACTGTTGTTATGATAATGTACTTTATGAGAATACACAGGCTAAAAATACACAAATTACATAAATCCTTATTCATAAAATAGAAATACATCAAGATCAACAAAGTGAAATTAACAACTTCAGTGTAAATTATTTTTTACATATTACCCAGGAAAAAAAAAATCTTTAATTTGTAGCTTAAATAATGTTTAATAAATTAAACATGAAATTAAATTATTTATGAAATTTAGTACTAAAATTTAAAAAAATTACAAGCATAGAAAGTAAATTTATTAAACATATATAATTTACAATTCTTGTACCTGATTATCTTTCCACCATGTTACAATTGGCTGTGGGTTTCCATGCACCAAACATGTTATTGTTGCATTGTTTCCTTTGATGACGTGCATTGTAGTATCGTCCTGTGTGATACTTTTTATTTTTGGAGGAACTGGTGGAAAACATCATCTTCAGAAACATAATGAAGTCATAAGACTTTATGAAGGAAAATCCCTCACATGCAAATAATTACAAAAAAAAAAAAAAAAAAGATAAACATTTACGACAGAAATTCATCATGCTATTTATGCAAATTATTAAAACATAATTCATATAGAAATAAAATGCATCATGCATACAATTATTCACATTATGTGTACAAAAAATTCAAATGAGCAAAATGAAAATTTCTGTGTTAGGATATACTTGATTGATATTGTAGAAATAATTGAAAATTTTAAAATTACATTTACATGACAAATAAATGAGAAAAGTGACATAAAAAAGAAGACAAGTTCTAAAAATTTATAATGATTGTACAATGAATAGATATTCTTTCAGATGTTGTAACTCAATGTGTAAATAAGTTTCTGAAAAAATTATGTAATAAGTTCAATAATGTTATAAATAATTTTAATTACTGTTCATTTTTATGAATAATGAAAGTAAAAAATTAAAAAGAAATCAAAAAGATTCTAAATAAGATTATTTATAATATTACTTTTTAAAAAGTTAAATGCTATATTAATATATAAAAACAAAACTAACAACTTAATGAATTTTTATAACAGAAAGAACACTTACCTAAAATGTTAAGAATAAAAGATCTGCTATCATTTCCAACAGAATTTGAAACTTCACAGGAATATTGCCCCTCATCAGAATCTCTTGTTCTCAATATTTGTAGCTTCTGACCATCATCAAGAATATGAATAAAAGGATCAATCATATCATTTAAGATATGACCATCTTTTACCCATGTAATGGAAGCTTCTGGTTCAGCTTCAACAAAGCAGTGCAGAGAAATAGGTTGATTGACAAAAACAGTCTTATTGGGCTCAGAAGTATTTACGACTCTAGGTGGAACTAGAAATAATTTCATTAAAATTATTACTGGAATTAGTATTAATTTTTGTTCCAAATTAATCAATTAATTAAACAATTTATCAAACTTTTTAAACTAATAAAACTGTTGAAATAAATGCCTATTTTACACAATTTTAATGTAAAAAAGGTTTATATTCTTTATAAAAACTGCATGTTTTCATTTAAAATAATACACAATTGTTTATCACCTAAATTGCATCCCCTGTAACAGAAAATTCAGTAAAAACTTTTTTTGCCTTTTTTAAAGAGTTTCATAGAAATAAAAAAAAAAAGTTATTTGAAAAATTTCTCTATGCTTTAGTAAATGGGATTTTGTATATTTGGGAAATGGGATTTTGTATAAATCCCATTTCCACATGTTCTTTGAACATATCATATTATATTAAAATTATTTTCTTTTTATATCAATGGCTCAAAGTTAATAAAATGTTCTTCAGTTTTAAAGAGCATTTTTGAATCCTCAATGTATAAAGAACTAGCACAAATAACCTAGCGTTTTACAGCTTCAGAAAATAAAACTTATTAACTTTTTTATTAAGATTCACATCTGTTCAAAGCAACATCTTAGATTTCTTCAGCTGAAGCATTAGCCATTCTTAACCTATTAGATTCATTCAGATTTTCTGATGTCTCCCAATTTTACATAGATTCACATGCTGCTCTTCATTTAATCAATTCTGGTCTGATTGAATAGTTTTTTTCTTAAGCAGCATTGGAAATTTAATTATAAAAACGGTTTGGAGTTCAACAAACTATTTCTTCCAACCTCACACTAAGACAGGCTGGGTACCCTCTATAACTATAAAATTTTGAACATCCGGAGACAGTGAAGTGGAGAATTCTGGTCAAGAGAATAGGTCGAAAACTCATACACTACAACAGCATTAACAAAACGTCAACCATGAAAAATTCGCCAAATTATCGTAAAATCTAATTTATCCTAAATTGGGTAATTGTTTAATGAATATTGATCCAATTTCGAATTTTTTTTCACTTGATCTAGGATTTATATTAGAAGCATCTCAGCTCATTTTGGTGAAATTTGGATAAAAATTCATGGAGCGTGTAGGATCATACACTTGAAAATTTTGAGAAATATTTATACATATAGATTACATTACAAATTTAAGAAAATAGGATATACATTAAAGAAATAGGATGAAAAAAAAAAAGAGATGACATTTCTTTTACAACTTTATGTTTGCTAAAAAGATGAACATTTTGGAAATTAACTGATCAAAATGTTCATCTTTTTCGCAAACATAAAAGATTACAAGATGTAAAGAAATGTCATCTCTTTTTTTTAATATTAGACTTCTGCAGAACATTTTTAATTTCATTTCAGGTCTTTTTTATACAATAGCACACACTGGTATACAATGAGATTTTTTCTAGTTTTATAAAAATACAACTCCCACCCATCACCCACATTTATGTTCTTTCTTTATGTTTAGAAGATTATTATTATTTTTTTTTGTCATATAAAGTTTAAAAATTTTTTTATTTCATTTTTTTTTTGATAAAAAACATTAATATGTGTCAGTTTTATTAAATTGATTTTCATGAAATTTATAAAACTAGAATACATATATATTGTATGCAGTGTCTATTGTATAATGCACACCATGAAATGCCATCTCTTATTAACATAAAATTTGCAGATTATAGGCAGTAAAAATAATGAATATATAATTTATAAGAATTTCTTTCTTTGAATAGCAGTAATAAATTTTAATTTATGTAATTATACAAAAAAATTTTATATTCAAAATAGGATTTTAATCACTCTACATTTCTGTTATATATCTTTTTCATAAAAAATTAATAATTATGAAAAGATTTAAATACCTTTAACATATACATCAAATGATTTCTCTACTGATCCTGCTGCATTGGACACTATGCATTTATATTGGCCAGAGTGAAATTTTTTTGCTTCATTAACTTTAAGAATTGAATCGCTATTTTCAATGTTTATACTCTATAAAAATAAGGCAAGATATTATAAAATTTTATCCTTTGAAATATTCTTAAACTAATATGAAATATATTAAAAAATAATATTTAAATCTAAAATATTAAAAATTTAAATCTCATATTAATTATATTTTACATTCAGCAACAATGCCTAAAAATATTTATTAATTTATAAGAAATTCACCATATTTGTAAGAAATTCTTCAGTTATCATCTGACCATCTTTCAACCAAATGACATATGGTCGAGGATTCCCACTAGCCCTGCACTCCATTGTTAATTCCTCATTTTCCAAAACATCTGATTTGAAACTTACATTTTCAATAATAGGAGGCACTATAGAACAATTACAAAATATTTAAAAGCTTATAAATAGACCATAATTCTATAAAATACATAAAAAAAATATGTACATTTACCAAAGCACATATATTTTACATATATAATTTTTTGTATTTATATCAAAAATAATAAAACATTACAGCTTAAAAGAAATTAAAAACAAGTGAAAAATGATGATAAAATAAAGATTTTTTGTATTCCTTTTTAACATTTCATAGCAATTAAATAAAATCATTGAGACAGAGTAAATTTGTTGATTTAACAATATTGAATACTTTGATAATTGTTTTATTATGAATCACAATGACAATCAATAAATTCAGATTATATATTTAATCAATATATTGAAATTCTCAATAAAAAGCAGGTTTTTAAAGTGAAATCTGCTGATTTACAATTTATTTTGTCATTACATATCCCAATGCTAGTTTAAAATTACAAATTACTCTATTTATTTAAGAAAGTTTAAAAATTTTTGCATTTATATATAACATTTAAATATGTAACTACAAACTTTCAATACTTAATTCTGAACTGCACGTTTAATCACATACCAAAGACATCTACCTTGAAGCTCTTTTCTGTCTTGCCGACACTGTTTTCAGCAATGCAAGTGTAATCACCACTGTCTTCTGGGGTTGTTTTTAAGAACTGCAAAACCTTTCCATCTTCTATTACTTTTATCAAGGCATGGTCAGCAAAGTTAATAATTTTGTCATTCTTGTACCATGTAATAGTTGGAGGAGGATTAGAATCTACAAAGCATTCAATAGCAGTGGGACGATTTGGCAGAACTTCTTGTTCTTCAAAGTTTGAGCCTTTTAACTTAGGAGGAACTAAAAAAATAAGTAAATCAAATAATCAAATGTAAATAAATGATTTTGATGGATATAAAAATTATTTCTAACTTTATAATTTAATTTTTACAAGATATTTATCATAAATTAATTTTACGAGGAATTATTTATTAACTGAGCTAAAAAGATCCATTATGCCAAAAGATGCACTTTTTTTTATCCAGATGTGAATCATACTGTTTTTTACTTGTACCTAAACATTATAACAGAAAGAGTATGAATAGAAAAATTCATTCTTTTTGTGTATTATTTCAATAAGCAATGCTTATTTTGTTTTTCTTAAATTAATGGGAATTTGAAAGCATTGGATTGTTAATTAATGCTAATTTAATGTCTTATTGCCCTGAAAAATCATTAATAATAACTTTAAAAATATTTATTCTTCAATCAATGGTAATGAAAATGATTGGTCATTTTAAAATTTATTATGATTTCAAAACAACCTTAGTAAAGGCAAATATTTCTAAGATGAATATAATTTATTTTTTCAACATTTTTCTTGTCACAATCTTGTATCTTACTATAAATCGAATTTTCAAATAAATTACCATGGACATCAAGCATGAAGCTTTTTTCTTTTGTACCAGCAACATTTGAAGCAACACATGTGTAATGGCCAGCATCAGAAGGAAGAACTTGATTTATCTGTAACACTTGACTGTTATGAAAAATTTCATAGTGAGAATCACTAGATGTATTCAACAAATAGCCATCTTTAATCCACAAAATTATAGGCTTTGGGTTACCATCAACATAACATTCTATTTGCATTGTGTCATTTTCCACGGCTTTGAGTTCGCTTTTCACTTCATCTTCATCTTCAGCGTAGTAATCCAGAACACTATTGGTTTCCAACATGCTAGGTGGAACTAATGAAAATAATAAGCAAGTGATTTAGAATAAAAAGCATAAATCAGAAAAAAACTAATATTAAATAAATAAATTAACTCTTTAAATTTTCGTTTTATTTTTAAGGAATTAAATATTAATTATCTTTAATATTTCCAAAAGTATTACTTACTTTACATTTAATTTTTTTTTTACAATTAAAGAGCTTAAAATCCAGTTAAATAAGTTAAACAGTTCAATTGATAACTTTAAAATTTACATTAATTTTTATTTCACTCAAGTTAATGGTGAACAGGAAATCAATTTATTAATAAAAACTTGTCATTAATCATAAAATAATAAATTTTATTACTTTAATATGACTTTAGATTCAATATATCATTCTGATGACTAAAAAAAAGTTTTTTTTAAATATTTAGGAATCCAGATATAAAATTAATAGAAAACAACAAAATAATATTAATAATAGATGAGTTAAAAATTAAGGAATTTAAATTAAATGATTTACTAAAAATCAATTATATAAATTATATATTTCACCATAAATCGAGTTACCTTGAATATTTAATTTAAAATCTTTTTCTATTTTTCCAACATCATTAGCAGCTCTGCAAGTGTAAGTACCAGCATCAGAGATTTGAGTTCGGAAAATTTTCAAATGTTTTGAATTTATAGATAGCATAATATTTGGATCTGACTCTGCTCTTAATGGTTTACCATCTTTATACCATTTTACCAACGGTGGTGGTATACCTGACACTGGGCAACTTATAATTGCTGGTTTATTTAAAACTGCTGATTTGTTTTCAGGAACATCAAGTAAATTTTCTAATTTAGGTGGAACTGAAAAATAAATATATTGTATGTACATAATATAATGACATGTTTAAATAAATTATAAACTTAAAAATATGCAATAGAAAAGTATAAGTAACTTTATCATTATCCAAATTAATATGACAGTTTATATTTAAAATATATGTATATTTGTGGTATTCAGATAAATTAGCTTAGATTATATCTTTAAAAAGAAATTTGATTTCTCTATAAAAACATATTTAAAAAGAAAAATCTTAAAATATTTATATTTTTATCTTGACTTATGAACATAATATATTCTTAAATGTTATTCATATCTTTAAAAAAAATATCCCAAATCCTAATTTTCTGCAATATTATAATGTTTAATTTTTTTTTAACTTTTTCATACTGAAACTATAAAAAATAAAAAACTGATAATATGATGATGAAAATATCATTTACATAAATATTTCACTGTTCACATTTGTTTCCTTTTCCATCAGCAAATAATCGTAATATTCTGCATTTTGAAGGATACACCATAAGTTACTATGAAAAATAACTCATAACATTGTTTTGAAGCACAAATCATATTTTTCCTAAAGTTAATCTATTTAGCTTCTTTCTTATACTTTACAAAAATCGTCATTCCTAAGATAATATTTTTTTTTATTAAATCTTTTAAAAAAACATAAAAAATAATCAATACTATTAACTAAAAAATATATATATTTCTTTCACAAAAAATTAAACAATTTTTGTGCACAAAAAGCTGAACAGAATTTGTATGTAGTTAAAATGTATCATAAAAAATTAATATTTAATATTCTTGTATTTAAAACAATTCTTGCTGCTATACAACTGAAAATAGAAATAAAGTTTTTCTTAAGCTTACAAACCTTGAACATCAATTTTAAAATCTTGTTCAGCAGTTCCAACTTCATTTCCAGCAATGCAAGAGTATTTTCCAGCATCTCTTAGTGAAGCATGTTTCAGATGCAAGTGCTGAAATCCTTCAGAAAAAGTTATGTGAGATGAAGATTGGAGAGGTATCACATCAGAATCTTTTAACCATGTTATAATGGGTTTTGGATGACCACTAACAGGGCATTTTATAACAATAGAGTTACCTTCTTTCACATAATAAGTGCTTTTAATATTCTTTTTATCAATGGTTGGTGCAGCTGAAATGCATACAACAAATACAAAATAAAACAATGTACAGAATATTAATAAAATCTTTTAAATATATTTACTTAATCATACATAGTAATATTGATAAATGCTTAAAAAAGAGTTCTTATAACAATATCTTAAAACAATAAATAAATTTTAAATTTAGTTTTAAAAAAACGAAAGACACATTTTTTATAGTAAAAAATCATAATCTTTTATAATATATCTGCAGAAGGAAAATAAAAATGCTGTCAAAATTTTTCTTTGTATTTTTATACTTAATTATTATTTCCTTCACAGGAAAAAAATTTAGAAATTTGATATCTCACATGAACTATATTGTATTTCTTTAACACTATTATAATTTTACTTGAAAAAGCTAAATCTTGAGTATATATGTTTCTTAAAAAATATTTTTATCATTCAGATTTCAAAAGTTAAAAAAGACATTACTCATAAAAATAATTAAATATTAATATGTGCATAACTACAATTAAACATAAATAAAAAAATTTATTCGACAGCACAACTAACACCTACCTAAAATCTCTAAATCAAATTGGTATGCTTCACTACCCACATCATTTTCAGCAATGCAAATATATTTTCCAGTATCTTCATTTTTAGCTCTCATTAAGGATAATATTTGCCCATCACCATGAATATAAATATTTGGTTCCTCATCCAAATTTATTTCCTTTCCATTTTTCATCCATGTTATTTGTGGAAGAGGATTACCAGACATTGGACATTCTAGAGTAACTGGTTTGTTAGCATAAGCGGTTGGTCTTCCTCGTAGCTCTTCAGTTTCAGAATTCATACGTGGGGAAACTTGAAATTAAAAATTTTTTTTTTAGAATATCTATTTATTATTCAGTATATTTTTAATTTTTCATAATGAATTTTATGTTCAGCAATGAAATCAGAAACTTAAAACCTTTTTTAACAAGTTTAATGTTGAAATTATTTTAGTGTTAAGAAAATATATGTGTTATTATGCGGGATGAAATAAATATAATAATAAAGAATAGTAAGTTTACAAATTATAATATAATTCATACAAAAAGAATGATTGAAATATATATAAAAATGAATATGATATATACTTATAAGAATATGACATTTATAAGAATATACACAGTTTTAGATTTGTTGCAATAATACAACCTGTAATTAATTTTCTGACAACCATTTTTAAAATTTCATGCATAACACCAAATATTTTTAAGCCTGTTTAAATCTCAATATTAATATAAAAATTGAATTTTAATTATATCAACTAGAAAAGTTTGTGAATAAGGATTGAAAAAGAAATAAACAATATTAATAGCGATAATCTTTGTAACATAAGAAATTTATAATAACAAAGTATACTACGCAAACAATTATAAATTTATATTTCATAATAAATACATATTTAACTTAAGCACACATATTTTATCAATATAGTAATTGAATTATATGATTAAAACAAAGTTACATCACGCTATCATCTAGTACGATAGGAAACCTTAAATACTTTATTGTAATATACAGTTTGAACTGTAATTAAAACTTACACATAACATCTACAATAAATTCTTTTTCAGATGAACCAGCTACATTTGTTGCAATACAAACATAAGTACCACTATCATGTGCCTAAAAAGAAACAAATCAATTAAATAAACTTTGTTTACATAAAATAATTTAATAATACATTAAAGAGAAATAATTATACATCATCCTTCTTTTAATAGAATTTTAAAGTTGTCAAATATAGAGTTCTGTACATTTGTTTAAGATAAATTATTACAAACTATTAAAACAGATGTTAAAAAATTAATTATTTACCTCAACATTTGAAATTTCAAGTTGTATGTTGTCAGAAGATAAGAGATAATTATTATCTAATTCCAATTCATTACCATCTTTCAGCCAAATTATTGAAGGAAAAGGGTTTCCAGTTGTACTACAATTTAAAATCAAGCTGCTATTTTCATGTACTGTTAGTTGAGAAGTTAAATCAGAATCCATAGATGGTGGAACTAAAGGAGATACAAGTCACATTTAGTGGTGCTTTTCTAATTTCTTTAGAATAGAAGTTTTATGCACAGCTAATACATCAACTTTTTTAATCTGCTTGTGATTCCTTTAGAAATCACATTTATGGTTTGAGAGTTATCTGATTCTCACTGTTAGAATTTCAAAATTCCAATATAATAAAAGTTAATGCAAGTAAATGAAAAAGGAAGAAGTAATGTCCCTCCAAATAATACAAAGTTTATGATAAAATAAGAATTTAACATCCTTTTTTCCAATAAATTTGATGCTACTTGAATGAACTTTCTATATTTAACGTTAAATAAAAATGTAATAATCTATAAAATTAAAATATACAAGAAAATATTATTGATTTTTATTAAAAATTTGAATAAAAATTTAACTCAATGAATTAATTTAAAACCATTAGCTTTTTATATAAAATTCGTTTTAAGTAAAATCTAGATAACTTACAGAAGAATATCTTGTCTACAAAATTAACTTATTAATTTATTTAATATTTCACTTTACAGAAAGAAAGAAATAAGTTTCACCTAGAATATCAATTAAAAAGTCTTTTCTTGATTCACCAGCTTCGTTTTTAGCAATGCAAGTATATTTTCCAGCATGTTCAGCTTGAGCATGTTTAACTTCAAGACGTTTTCCACCTTCTGTAATAACTACATATGGATTTACTGCAGCATTTAAAATTTGGCCTTCTTTCATCCATGTAAATTGGGGTGTGGGATAAGCAGAAAAGGGACATATCAAAACAAATGGGAAGTTTTCCATGATTTCTTTTTTGCCATTCCTTGATGAAGAATATTTTGACAAAGTACGAGAACTTTCAGGCTTAGGAGGAGCTGTTAAAAACAGATTAACATATTAAGTTTTTAAAAAATTTTTTTTTATTTGATTAAGATGAAATCTTGAATAATATTTTTCTTGATATAACAATAAAATGGGCATTAGATTTTTAAATAATTGAATTAAACATAACAAAATATCATCTTAAAAATTAGGAATTGATAAATGAGTAGCATAGAGCCTCCAGTAAACTAAAAAGGGAAAATAAACTGTTCATAATTCCATTTAGTTTGCTGAATATTTTCTGTAGTAATCAGATTTATGACAGTTATCATTTTTAACATGAATTTCATGAAATAAAAATTGAGGAGACAAATTACACATGTCAATATCAAATTATGCTTTAAATTAACTCTTTCTTTAAATTTAAGGTATATTGTTATTAAATATGGACATACAAATACTTTCTAAGGAAATGCAAAGAAGACTCCAACATTCTCAAACAAAAAGGCCTTGATACCATAGATAAGTTCTCACAAGGTAATCTTGCAATAGCATACACCAATGGATCCTTTGACAAATTCCTCAATATGAGAGGTGCAGGCATTGTCTTTCTACTTCCAAATGGAAGTAAATAACATCATAAAATGAACACAGGCCTGATAGCTTCAAACTTCACCAGGGAGCTCGTAGCAATTAAAGAGGCTGTTGTTTTATATCTAAATGTCTCAAATATTTCAGGCCTCACTGACTAGCTAGTGATTTTTTCTGACTGCAAGTCGTCTCTGGAAGCAATTAAAAATGGAGATACTAACATCACTTCTGCGATAAATGTTCTGCTCGAGACTCTACAATGTAGAGGCAGATCCTGTCATCTTCAATGGATTCCTGCACACATCAACATTGAGGGCAATGAATGCGCTGACTCTTTAACCAAAGAAGCCAAGGACATTGATAAACCCAGGACTACCATCACACTTGCAGATGCTAACGCAGTTGCCAAAAGCCGACTAATTCCTCATAACTTTAAGAAGCCACAAATCACGGACATCAACTGCCCTAGGAAATTGACATCAGTTATTAGCAGACTCAGAACTAATCATTACAGAGGAATGAAGATTCTCCCAGACAAGACCAGGGAAAACATCTCCCACAGAAATTGTCCCAACACTTTCCTAACATCTAAGCACATTCTAGAGTGCCCAGCACTTACTCCCTATGTTTTGCAATTGGGTATGGTGCCAATCGAGGCCAACTTAAGAGAAGTCCTGTATAGTGAAGCGGTGCCATTGCTAGCAGCCGCTATCGTGAAGACTTTTAACTTGATCTAACTTTAATAATAATATTTTAAATCTATGGACAACAACAATTGAAAGAAATAAAGAGTAGATTTTTAGTTTTAATATCATTTTAAGTTTTTAAATTGCCGTGAGTACAGGTTTGATTATTGCTGAATACTGTTATAAAAGGATAATACAAAAAAATAATTTTACTGAAATTTTTATGAAGCTATATAACTTTAGTTCTGTTCTCCAATCAAGATTCATTTTATTTACAAATAAAATGAATACAATAAAAGTTATATAAAAAATAAAATATACTTACAAAGAATGACAACACTGAAATCTTTTTCAAAACTGCCAACTTTATTAGTTGCCATACATACATATCTTCCAGCATCTTTCCTACTTAAGTGATTAATTTCTAAAATGCTTTCATTAGCTTGATAAAATCGCAATGGAACGTATTGTCCATTTTTCAACCATACTATTTTAGGAGGAGGAATGCCATGTGCTTCACAATGTAGAAGTAAATCATCTCCTTCTTTTACACGAAATGTTTCTGTAACATTTTGTTGCTCAATAAGTGGAGGCACTAAAAGATTAAAACAAAAAACAAATTTTTGAAATTGCAAATCAAATTCATTAAATGAAACAGAAATAAATTCAACAATTCTTCATTATATTTTCAAAGAAACAAAATTTCTAAGTAATATTTTTTATCAATTGGAGTTTTTTTTAAGGTGGAATTTAACTTATATTAAAAATAGTTTATGTAGTTGAAAATATCCAATGAAGAAAACTATATTTTTTTAAACACTTAATTTCTAATTTTATTATTTTTAAATTTAAGAATAATCTTTATTTATTCATACACAGTTCTAATAAACATTTTAATATTAAATGAAATTACATGACAAAACTATGCATTATAATTTCTATATATTTTTAATAGAATCCTGTAAAATAGACAACCATTATACAATTAGAAATAAAAATATTACAGTTTAAAAAATTTTGATTCAAAAATTAAAAATATTTCTTACCTAACACATTTAACTGAACAACTTTACTTGATTCACCGACAATATTTATAGCCTTGCAACTGTAATTACCACCATCTGTATTTTCGGGTTTAAGAAGAGTTATAGTCTGAAGATCTTCACTGACAACTATTTCAAAACGTTGTAATAAGATTTCAGAGTCATCTTTGTACCACTTTATTTCAGGAAAGGGATATCCATTTACAATGCAATTCAAATCAATACTTTCATGCAACATTACCTCTTTTTCTTCAAAAATATTTCCTTGAATATGAGGTGAAACTGAAAAGACAAATATTCATGTAATGCATCAATTCTTCTATTTTAAAGAAAATTTTAAAAAAAATACAGCTTTCAACTTAAATATAAATATGCATTTAAAAATATTTAATAACTATTAAAATTCCTGCCTATAATCCATAAGCTCCGCATAATTTTTGGTTAGAAAATTACTTTTTCGAATTGATAAATCCAAAACTTGTATAAATCCAAAACAGCAAAAAATCTGCAGTCGATTATTGTCTAATTTTTTTTTTGTGTGTGTGTGTATCATATAGCAATCAAGTTCTGTTTTTATATTCGTGACATAAACCTAACAAAATTACATTCAATTTAAAAGAGTTTTTGAAAAAACTATTAAAGTTATGTAATAAATTTTAAATAATGAAAACTGAAAATAGGATATGATTTTAAGAATCAGGACAAAAATATTTTTTGGAGAATTTATAATACTTATATTTGCAGAAGAAATGAAATTCTTAATAACTATCATAAAAGATTATTAATTTACATAAAAGGCTTTAAATGTCTATAGTTAAAATTCACTAAAACACAATGTTGTATGATTCATATCACATTTTACTTAATTTTGTAAAAGTAAGGCTCTCTTCCGTCAGATCCACAATAATTATGGTTCTCACTTTATATGCTTAAAAGGTTTTTATTTTTCCCTCACACAGAAATTTATCATTTTATGTAGACAAAAGGTATAGACAGTTTTATCAAAATTATTTTTATAAAATTTCCAGGAAAAAAAATATACACATGTCTAGTCTGTATAGGCCTACAGTCTGCATTCCAAAATTTGTAGGGGCTTTTCGTGTATTATCTGAAGATCACAGGAGGAAATTATAGTATTTATTGATCTGATTGTTATGACTTATTAAAAATAATAAATAGAAAATGCATGCATCACAAGTCATTTTTACAAACATAATATTTTTCACAAAAAAATTATTTTGATGAAATCTGAATGAAAATAAAGTGGAGAAATATAAAACATGTAACATAAAAATGTAAATATAATGGAAATTTAATATAGCTTTATATGGCACTAATACAGATCTTGATACTTAATTAATTAATTAACATAAAGATTAGGGTTTCTTGAATTGTGAAGCATTTAGTAATTTTAAAATATATTCGATACAAATTTGAATTAATAGAAAATATAATTCTCTACTTAATACAATAGTATACAAAATGATACATTGATACATAACAAAAACATAAATGTGTATTAAATAAGAATAGAGTAAAGGAAATATTATTAAGAAGGAAATGTACTGCACTTTATGTCTACAAAATTTCTCACTATTGAAAACAAAAAACACAGTATTTTGTTTTATGTATATATTTTTCATTTAAAATAAAAATAAATATATTTATATAATTAAAACAGTGATAAATGAATTACACTGACCTAAAACACTCACTTCAAAATCTCGAGAACTTGATCCCACTTTGTTCATAGCAATGCATGAATAAGTACCAGTATCTAGTTCTTGTGCATGATTTATTCTTAAAATGCTTTTAAAATTTTCAAATTCCAATCCTGGCTTCAAGACCGAAATTATTTGTCCTTGTTTCCTCCATATGAACTAAAAGGCCCAAAACATTAATTAATAAATAATTTTAAAGAATATTTCATGAAAGAAGCAATAAAGCACTTTTAAAAAATCTACTCAGAAACTTATTTACATATATTGCTCAATTTAATATATCTAAATTTAATATATAGTATATTATTAATTTATTTCAGTTACAAAAAATTTACAGAATTATATTTTAGAGCTATTTAAACAAGATTAATTTCAAAAATTGGTAAATTATTAATTAATTAATTTCTAAGAACTAAATGGAACAGTTGATGTTTTTGTAGAGTGGCTTAAATACATTAATACATATATGTATTTAAGCCATAGATATTTTGAATTATATAAAAATATAATCAGCCTGCTGATGTACACCTTACTCATAAAATTATGGGTATGTTGTCAAAAATAAAATATAATTTTTTATAAGGTTTTTAAAAGAAATCTGTCCAGCTCTTGAAAATAAATAAATTTTGAACAAAGATATTTAGTTTACAATACTAAATGTAGAATTTAATGCAAGAACAAAATGCATAACAATCTTACAAAAATAAAAAAAATTATCGAATTCCAAAGAAATATTATAGAATTAAAAATTTTTTTTTTTTTTTTTTTAAATCTGCATTTCAGAGAAAATGCTTAGAATTGAAGGACACGAAACACTCACCTCCTCCAAATAATGCCCATACATTTTATGGGTAAAATTAAAAATTTTGCATCACTTTTATTATTTTAATTTTATCTTCAAATATTGATAAATTAAAAAAATTTGGTTATTAAATAACCATCTATACATAAATTTTTTTTATAAATTATTTATTATTGTAATTTCTATCAGCAACATATATCATTTCAGAATTAGTGCAATTAATTTTATTTAAATTCTTTACTGTAACATTAATATTATGTCATAAATATGCTTTTACTTAATTAAAAAAAAACATATGAAACATAAAAGGTTTAAAGGTTGGCTGTTATAAATAATTAATAGACAATAGAATAGTATATTTTAAGTAAAGAAAAAAGGCAAATTTTCACTAATAAACAAGTTATACAATCATATTTTAACTTTAATATCAATATATTATGCATTTCATACATTAATAAATCTAAAATGTATATTCCTCTCATTAAAAAATAAAAACAAATTATTAGTTACTTATTATTAACCTAAATAACCCAATTAAATTTATAATTGTATTAAAATTAACACTCAAATAAAATAAACTTGACTAAAAAATCTTATTATAAAAATTCAAACTTATGTATACTAACAATTGGTTCTGGGAAACCTTCAGCTGAGCACTCCAACTTTAAAGTGCTATTTTCTAGCACTGACATTATTTTGTCATGATTCTTTAAAAACTTTGGAGGTTCTAAAAATAAGTTTTTCATATTTCAAATTATCATTACTTAACAGAGAAGGAAAATGTACATTATAAAATAAAAATAAAAATTCAGTGCTTTGATTTTTTTGCAATAGAAAATTTATTAAATTAAATTATCATTAAAATTTTACAGAATAGAAATGTTTATTATTATTATGTTAATATAGAATTTATAAAAGCTATTTATATTTATACCTCATTTTAGACATTAAAATGACTTAGTATTAATATAAATAAATTTTTCAAATAATATAAAAATATATTATTTTATAAATAATAGTAACTTTTGATATTATTTTAACTGTGATCACCGTAATTCCATTATTAGCAAAAAAGCTATTTTGCAAATTTCCTTTCCTCAAAAAAAAAATTTAAATATCAATTAATTTTAAAAATATGTATATATAGAGTATCCCAAAATTCACAAAAGATTTTGCATGAATTTGGTATACCCTATATAAAGTTAAATTAAAAATGTAAAGTCATATTTACAATTATCAATCAAATTTATTTATTAAAATTATACAATTTTTATAAATAATATTAATACTAATTTTTGAATACTAATTTATTGTAACCCTGGATAGTGTAATAATTATAATAATTTAAATCATTATCATTTGTAAAAGCTATGAAGAATTACAAAAATATATATAATTTCACAGAATAAAACATTATTAAAATAAAATTAATTTAAAAGGAGATAGATGAATAATAAAAAATTAAAAAATACAACATATTGAAAAAATCTCACCAGAAATAGTCAGTTGAAATTTATTGGATGCTTCTCCCACAGAATTTTTTGCAATACAAATATACTGTCCAGAATCAGAAACATTAACATTATAAATGAATAATTTTTGTCCATTTTCGTCTATAATAACATTTGGAGGTGAAGCAATTATTAATTCCCCATTTTTGTACCAATTGATTTCAGGTGGTGGTTCAGCAGACACAGAGCAATCCAGCATAACCTGGTTACCACTAATCAATTCTTGTTCAGGACTTACATGGGATGTAAATACAGGTGGAGCTAAAAAACAATAATTAAAACAAATAATTTTTTTCAAATTTTCTATTTTTATAGTTTATAGTTGAAAATGATAAATTAATGATACCATGAAAATGAAGGATATTGAATATAAGAAAAATAATGTATTATCTTACCATGTATGGTTAAATTAAATTCTTTTGTATCAAAACCTGCAACATTTTGGGCAGTGCAAACATAAACACCAGCATCAGATTCTTGAACGAATGGTATATGAAGATTATTATTTTGAATACGATGAGCTAAGGAGTGAAGAAATTAAAATTTAAATTATTTAATTAAAAAGTATATACAGTTAATTCAATAATCTGATAAAATCATAGAATGTTACTAAGGAGACTTTTAAAATATTAATTTTTTAAATTATTAAAAAATTTTCTTATTCTAATTATTTGTTTTCATTTTTCTATTATAAGCATAGAATAGTAATAGCAAAATTATTTATTATAATAAAACTATACAGCAAGAAAAAAAAAAAAAAAAAAAAAAAACCCTTTAAACTTACTAATGAAAATCTTCGGTTCTTTCCAAGAAATCTGAGGCAAAGGATAACCAATAGCATTACATATTATGTCTAGTTTATCTCCTACAGTTGAAGTAATGAATTGTGGAGAAGAATTGTCTGAAACAATCCATGGTGTTTCTGCATGAAACATAAAAGAAGAATTAATTGTTTTTCTAACTATTATTTCACAATAATTTTATCGAAATGACCAAATAGTTGGATAAGATTAAGTAAGAAATTAAAATATAGAACTAAAATCATAATATCTCAATAGAAATTTAAAATTTAATATGGAAATTATGTGAAATGCATAAAAAATTTAAGATATATGAAATCATCATGAATCATGTATCATAGTTTTCTTTCTTTATTTAATCTTGTACCATAATTTACACAGATTATATGTTAGACAGCTTAAGAATTCCATAGTGCAGATTATAGAAAATTTCGTAAAAGTCAATTTTATAAAATGCTACAGAAAAATAACTTTTACAAGGAAACAATTCACAGTACTCTGTGTGTAAGAAAAATACATCTTCTAGACATAAAAAAAATTAACATAACAGTTATGAATGATAAGTTGTCAGACTTTTATACACGTAAACAAAATGTGATGCACTGCCCATCTGCTAGTGGATGAAAAAGGCATTAAGTGATGTAAAAGATAAAAATTAAAACTTTTTATAGAAGGCCAAATTAATAATTATGATCAAGAATTTATCTTATTAGCAAATATGATGATCATAAATAATTAGAAAAGCATTGCTTTTTTTTCCAGCACAAATCTTAAATTCCTAACTTATAACATTTTGTTTTTATTAGTGGGTGAAAAATATTTATTAAGACAAAAAAGTTTTGTCAATTGTACATCGTGGTTGAAAACAGATTTGTAAAACGTCACCAGGAAACAAACTTAACAAGAAATTATGGCATATGTTGTGATAAAGGCTTTTACTAAAGCATCTCAATTTAATAACATTATGTATCTAAAAATTGAATAATAAAAAATTTAAGTTTATGTTTTAATTATTTAAGGTATTGCCATAAAATAATAGTTTTTAATTTTTGAGTAGTTTCATCAATCAAATTGTTTACTTAAATCAAGTTCTAAATTTTAATTAAAACAAAATAAAATTTTTAAAGGAATCATATCACTCCAACTATTTAAAATTAAAACTTAAATAAATTATATAATGGAAATATTATCTACTTTTAGCTTTCCCTTCTATTTACTAATTCGGAATAAATTTAAGCTCCATAACAATTTTACTTTTATTCATAATTTGTAATGTTGGATTGAAGCCCATAAAACAATGAACAATCTATAGAAGTCAGAAATCATAGTTAAGATATATTTTTAAAGTATCAATTAGTTAATTTTAATATTAACAAAGAAGCTAAATTTATTTAAATGCAAATAATTTTGACCTAAATATAATAGTAATAAAAAAATTAGCTTTTTAAGAGAAGAAATACTAATAACTTAAAACATTATTGGTAAATTATTTTACACAGACCTGCACATAAATAAGAAATATACAAACAAAGTCATTGCTTATTAAATCCTAAACAAAATAATATCAATTTCTAAAAGTTTATTAATATAATTAAAAACAATATTTATTTCTAAAACTTTATTAATAATATATTAATTGAAAATATTATTTTGTAAAATAATTTTTTTTTCTGACAAATGCAGATTTATGCTAAAAAATAGAATGCACATATGTTATTAAAATAAGTATGAATAATATATTTTACTCATAAAATTGTAATTACTTTGTTTTAACATATTTGACACTTTACATAATTTGAAATTTGATTTTAAATTTATAGATTCATATATAAGGTGTAGCTTAAAATTTTTTCAATATAAAACTACTCATTAAACAAATTAAAAAGTTACTTTTATTTCATACTTTTTTAAACATTTTCTTACACATTGCATTAAAATTTCAATAATTTCTGCATTTTTTCTAATGAATTTTCAATCAATAAATCATTAGATTATTCATTAAACATAATACTATTATTAAAACAATCTGAATTACTAAAAGTAGAGTAATCTTTATTTTTTTAATTTTAAGAAGTAAATTTATTGTCATACCATGAACTAAAAGAAAACTTTTAGCTGATGAAACTCCCACAATATTTTCAGCTGTACACACATATTCTCCTTCACTAAAGTGGTGAACGTGATGAATAGTTAAATTGCCATTTTCAATGGAAACATGTTCAGAAGATAATAAGTCAACATTATCTTTTTTCCAAGAGATTTTTGGATAGGGATGGCCATTTGTTTCACAAAATAGAGAAATTTCACCTCCCACAGAAGCAATAATATTACTGGGAGCTTTTATATTTGCATAAGGAGTCACTGAAAAATATAAAATGTACCACATCAATAACTTTTTAAAAGCAATTTTGTGCATATACTTGAATAAATTGATATTAGAATGACAAACAGTAATATAAAATTTCTTATGTAGTTATAAATGATTTAAATCTAGTTATGAATTTATAACAAGAATGCTATATAATCCCAAAAGAAAAAAATTAAATATTTGCATGTTTTATAAGGAGGTTTTCTAGTAACCGAAGGATTATTTATTTATTTATTATTATTATAACTTACGATCAGTTGCCTACTTTTAATGTTTTTAGGAAATACTAAGCATTTCACATTTTCCTTTAAAGCAAATTACAAAATAATAAAAAAACCCAAATGTATTCAAATTAGGATAAATTGACTTCATATTGCATAATATATATACAAACTTCAACTTACCAAATACATTAAGATTTAGTTCAGTTTGTGCTTGACCTGCTTCGTTCTTTCCTGTGCAGATATATTTACCAGACTCTTCAAATGTGGGTTTCAAAAGCAAACTGCCATTATACATCATGTATTTTTCTAAATCAGTTGTCTGACTTTGCTTTGTTATTCGAGTCCATTCAATTTGAGCTGGTGGATTAGCATAAAAATTGCAAGGTAAAACAATCATATCCCCTTCAATGACATCATATGAAATCCCATCATGTTGAAGAGGTCTAGGTGGAACTTTAATAAAAATAAAAAAGTAAGAAAAATTAAATATATTTTTTTATTTTAAACAACAGGAGCAAAAACACAAAAAAATATTAAAAAAATATAAACTTTTTTTATGATAAATAACCAGTAAATTTCTTTGGTTTTTGCATAGCAAAAAATAATTTATTTTTCTAATTTTAAAATTAAAAAACTTATTGAACTAAATTAATTTTCAACATAAAGAACTGACAGACAATTTTGAGGATTGTAAAATTTTAATAATGTAACATTGGAAAATTATACAGAATAAATAACTCCAAAAAGAATAGAATGCTAGTAATATAAGACTTTTGTTATAAATAAATCCAAATTTTGAAATCTGAGTATAATTTCAATTAAAAAAAAATTTTTTTTACCACACTTAAAATTCAAAAGTATCCAATAAAAATAAAGTAATACAATCTTCTATCATATTTAAAAATTTAAATGGTTATGATATAGATATGATATGATATTTGTAATAGTGTTTAAAAGTAACAATCACCAATTATACATAAAGAAGTTCAAAATTCTTACAAAAAAAATCTATGGATAAAGTATTTTATCATACTGTATTAATAACAAATATTTTCATAAAAAGAATAGGGAAAAAAATAATATATATATATAAAGAAAAAATTTTGAAAATTTTTTGTTTCACTTTCAAAATAATGTAACAAAACAACAATTTAAAAAGGAAAATTTTCTATTAAATGTATTGATGTAATTAACTTTGAATAAAACCAAGTACACTATGAACTCATAGAAAAAATTTAATAAAAACAAAATAAAGGAAATTTACCTTTCACAGCAAGCTTAAACACTTGATCAGATGTACCTACAATGTTAGTTGCTGAACAAATATATTCCCCTTCATCATTTTCAGCAATCTTTTTAATTTTTAAACTTCCATCTTTTCCTATGACAAAGTTATTGTCAGATATTAATTCAATGCCATTTTTAAACCATATGATGGCTGGTTTTGGATCCCCTTTCACATTACAGGGTAAAACAATATGTGCACCTTCAACTGCCTCAAAATTATTTTCACTGGTAGAAATCTCTGGCTCATCTATAAATGTAAAAGAACAAACACATAAATATGAGCAGAACAGTTAATCAAGTATTAAAACACCAACAATGCACAATATTTTAAAATATTAAAAACTAATAGTTATATACTAGTATTTAAACATTAAAGAGAAATAGAATTTTATTTTTGAAAAGTTGAGCACGTTTTATTATAATAATCAAAGATAACATATATTGTAGAAGATACTTTTTAAAAGAATAATTAATACAATGCAAAATAATATTTTAGACTAGTAACTATTAAGTTAAATTTTATAGAACACTAGGAGTAAATAATGTTTATTAATTAAAATTTGCTAAAAATATTCCTCTTACATTTTGAAATAAAAAATATATTAGAGTTTTCAAAAAATATAAAATAATCTGATTTAACACAATTTGTCAGTGAATCTTTTTAATTATGTATTATTTTTTTCATTACTTTAATTTTTTTGTAGTCATAAAACCTAATTACTCGTGCTTTCATTATAAAGTAAGTTTTGCAATTGTAAAATTTTCTTTTTTTTAAATATTCGCAGGTATTGTTTTCATATTTAAAAATTCTATGATTTTTTAAAAATTATTGCAGATTACAAGAATAATTTTTATAAAAGCTCAAGTTAAAATGAATTGATAAAAAATGCCTCCCATATTACAAGAAGAAGAATATATACATATACAATAAATATTATTTCTAAAAGATGCAATGATAACTCACACAGTACATTCACATAAGTTTCTTCAGTAACATTCCCTCCAATATTTGTAGCCATACAAGTATAGTTAGCTTCATGATATTCGCCAGCTTTTAATATCTGCAACTTTCCATCATGTATATCAATTCCATAACCAGGTTGTATAAGATTTCCGTTTCTTAACCAAACAACATCTGGTTTAGGATTGCCATCAAGAACAATGCAAGGAATAGATCTGCGTTCTCCTCTTGGTACGGCAACAGATGGAGGTAAGGGAGATAGGATTGGTGTTTCTGACAATAAAAATGTTAAATTTGATCAAGAAAAGTCCCTCAATGTCATGGATTACATTTTTTCATGTAATAAAATATTAACATAGAAGACAATATATATTTGCAATGTTTTTTATTATAAAAATATATATGAAATTTTTATAATATAAATGCAGGTTGGGATGAATCTTATTAATAAATATAGTTAACTTCTTTTTAATACGACATTCAATAGTTTGGGACATTTTATTATCTAGCAATGAGCAAGCTATCTTTCAAAGAATTCAGCATTTGTTGATCTTCATCGCCAGATGGCTCCAAAATGCTACTCGTTATCAAGTTAACTACTCTTATTCGCAAATTATTTATATCACCTACATGAGTTCAGAATGTGCATAAACATATTTAATATGTACATTTTTAAATGTTTACATTTTTATCTAGACTGTTTAAATCTTTGACATCTCCCTTAAAACTACTTTAGCTCAATAATCCTGTAGTGCTGTGGTTCTGAACATGCCAGTTTAAAGAGAGGTTACTGTACTAATATTATTAAAAATTAAAGTAATAACAACTATAATGTCAATTACAAATGAAAAGTTAAACAAAAAAAAGCTTTTCAAACAAAATGATTTCAAATGAAAATGAATAGGAATATAACCCACTATGTAAATAGTTAGTTGCTTATAAAGAAAATTGTTATATTTAAGATTAAATTTTCAGTGGATAAGAGGAGAAAAAGAGACACAGAAAATAAAATATATTAATAGCATATAATTTAAAAGAAAAAAAAAATTTGATAAAGTAAATCTGTAACAACCTCTCCCTGTGCATCGATATTATTGTTAAATTGAATAAAATATTGGTAAATTCTCCAAGGTAAAAAGCAACCTGCAAAATACGAAAAATAAATTGGATGTTTTACACAACTCCAATAATGATGATAAGCAAGCAATTTTTCTACATTTCTTTCATCAATTCTGAATTGGGGGAAAATAGGATGATTGGCTGTAGTTTTGTAGAAGATTCCAAAGAAACTCATCATGTGGTAAAAAGAACATAAAATAAATGAAGAAGGTATCTTTTGGTCCCAAAATGCTATTGGAAATGGAGTTATATACTTTGGACCATATTAAAGTAATAAAATAATAGTAATATTTAATCATATTTTAAATCATAGACCATCAGCTCAAAAGTGGCACAAGTGAACTCCACATTAATTCCTTTCTTTAACAAAATGAGTACAAAAAATATAAATAAAATAAAATAAATGCACATCATTTATTATTACAAAAGAATGATATTAAAACATATAATTCACATTACCTCAAATAATTTTGAAAAGCAATTGATTTATTTATAGTAGTTAAGCTAAAAACTTAACCTAAATTTCCATTATTCAAATAGTTATTACTTTTGCTATTTATAACTGTAAAAACATATTAACAAGCATTAGTTGTTGAAGGAAACTAGTGTATTTTAACAATGATTAAAATAATTTAAGTCATATTGTATTTATAAATATAATGATATACTTTGAACATATTGCTTCTATTAAATTTATTTAGCTGGTTCTCATCATTTTGCAAACATGATGCTGTGATTCAGATACCATTTTCAGTAAAATAGCAAAAGGAATGTAAGTCTAATAACACTTTTACTTTTTAAAAATCATAAAAGCCATTACTGAAACAAAAAAATTGTGTATTTGTTTAATTTTTAAAATATATACAATATGACTTAAAAAAATAATATACGAAAAGATGACCGAGCAGCAAATCAACAGAAAATTGTATACAGCCGGCAGGAATGAATATGTACATCTATGATGAATACTATCAATTTATGAAATCTGATATTAACTTTGTTTATTGATTAAAATCAGTTTTAGTGATTGCATTAGCTCTCTTCCTATAACTAAATGAATGGAATCTGATATATACATAATCAATAAATATTAATGACTTTAAGAGGCACCCAAATCAAACAAAACCACGCGTATTTGCTATCATATACAACATAGAATGATATCAAATATATATGAATATCCAAATGAGCATGAGAATGAAAAAAGAAGCGAAGATCAATTAAATACATACAATATTTAAAAAGTCACAGAATGCAATTAAAATTAAATTAAATTAATATTTTGACATTATAAAAATCAATAAAACATACAGATGTTCTTACTTATTCCAGTTAACTCAATGTTAACAGTCTGTTCTTCTTTTCCAAATTTGTTTTCAGCTTGACAAATATATTTTCCAGTAATTGAAAGGTCTGCACCTAGTTAAAAAAATAAAATCATACATAATAAAATTTAATTTATAAAAACTTCAAAATGATTTACAAAAATTATTAAAAATATTAATAATGTAATTAAACATATTATGATAAAAAGATCCAGTAATTCAATAATTAAATTCTTTAAAGGTCTATTTAAAGTCGAAAACCATAATTTAAAAATTATAGTCATTAAAATTCATTTTAGCAACTGATTTGATTTGAAAGAAAATAAATAAATAAATAAATCTTACTATGTATCAAAAGGCTTCCTTCAGGAGAAACAGAAGTTTTAGATTTTTGTGTGACAGTAGTTCCATCTTCAAAAAACCATGAAATCACAGGGGCTGGAATTCCAGTAGCAATACATGGGATAGTAACATTCTGCAATACTTCCACGGAAGCAGTGGTAGGAAGTCTAATTAAAGAAGGTCTTGCTAAAATGAATTAAAAAAAACATTTAATTTAGATTTCAATACATAGAGTTGGCCAAGTTATTTTTATTAAATGTTAACTTACAGAATTATAACAGATTGTAATTTTTTATATCAAAATTATTGACTACATTTTATTTCAAATTAAAATAATTTATAATACTGGATTTACAGTATTATAAATTATTTTAATTTGAAATAAAATGTAATCCTGCCTATAGTCTGCAGCACCGCATAATCCATAATTACAATTTTGGAAGGTAAAAACAAAACAGTCTTCTATAATACACAATGATGCTGCAATCCAAGATGATTTGTGTCTATTCACTTATTTTTTAACCTAAATTTTATCAATGAATTTTGTTTTGTATATGTAGTTGAGATACGAGTTTTTTGATGCCAAAATAGTAATAAAAAATTTACTTTGACACATTTAAAAATATTATGCAAAATGAATAAATATTTTGAGTTATGTTAATATGAAAGAACTATCATAAAAAAAAAGTATCTAAGGATCATAATTCATAAAATACAATCAAGTAAGTTCTCAGAAAGAATTTTTAATTAATTAGTTTTTATTCTCTATATATTTTTATAAAAGATCCATTCTATGTTATCTCCTATTGTAAAAATATGGCTACTTCCTATTATCCATTCTTCTTTTAAGTTTCTCATTTTATTTGTAAAAGAAACCCTTATTTCTTTCTCATATTGAAGTTTCATGTATTATCTTCAAATACATATCAGAATGCTTTTTTAACTCAGCTGCTTTGCTTTTTAAGGATGCTTTTTTTTTCTGTATTTAATGTTATAGATACTTCTGGAGGTAAAAAACACTGCAGATTATATTCAGCAGTCTATAATCCACATTGAGAAATTCTAGTCTTTCAATATATAAATCACATATTACGGCAAGAAATTATGGTATATATATATATATATATATATACTGAAAAATACAGTGAAAATTTTAAAGGCGATCTGACTTAATTAAATTCAAATATATTGAAATAGAAAGCACTATACTTGCTTTTGATGTAAATTAAAAGTGAAAATCTATATAAAAAAAAGAACTTTGTAACCAACTTTAGCAACCTCTGTATACTAAATATACAATACTCAATCAAATTTTTTCTAAAATATTAGAAAAATCTTAATTTTATTTGCTCTCTGCACATAAAATAATCATGTATACTAAAACTATAAAATGGTATTCATCTAATTTCTCTGAATAAAAAAGAAAAATTGGAATATATTTTGAAACTATTACTGATTAATTACCTGTTTAACTAGATAAACAATCATATATTGAAGAATTCTTTATGTCAAGTATAACTTGAAAAATGAATTTGAAATTTGAAGTTTTGAAATCCTTTGAATATAATTACCTTCTAGCACCTCTGTTATAAAAAAAATATGATCACATCCTTAAAAAAATGACTAAAATATTTTAATAAGTACTTTATTTATTATGGATACCAAGCTATTACTTTCAAAATAAAAGTAGTACCTTTTTTAAATACTGTAAAATTATTACATCAAGAAATAAATAAACCATTATACAAATGTATTTTCTGAGTTATAATTACCAAATGTCAATATAAAAATAATAATGTGTTAATTGAAATATTTAAAAAATTAATTTAAGATAAAAAATTATTAAATTTTACATGAAAAAAAACTACATGCATTATAACACAAAAAGTTCAATTCATAAGTAAAACTTACAACCAACATTTAGAAGCATTGTTTCATTTCTACTACCAGCTTCATTTTCCGCAACACACGTATATTCTCCTGCATCTGTTTCTTGTACATCATATATTGAAAGAGAACCATCAGGAGTTATTTGTATGTATGATACTGGCTGAATTTCAACTGAACTTTTGTACCATCTAACTTTAGGATCTGGAATACCTTCTGCTATACATCTTAAAGTAGCATGTTCACCATTTTTAACAGTTAATTCTTTATCAGGTAAACTAATCAAAGGTATCTCTGAAAGAAAAATTTAATAGAGGATTTTAGAATATAAAAAAAACAGCAACATAATTTCCAGTTAAAGTTGTGTTACTTTATTTAATGACAAGCAAAGTGGTATAACAGAATTTTCATTCATATTGAAAATGATTTTTAAAAAAATGATTTAATATATTGTTTAAAAACATAACAACCTGAAAAGATTAAATTCAAAGAGAGAAAATTAAATTTCATTTAGAAGCAAATAAACAGAGAAACAAACAAGTAGATTTTGTTTCACAAGACTGTTTGTTTTCATTTTATTGTTTCGAATAGAACCAATTCCCTTATTTGAAATACTTTATATGCAAAATAATGGAATGGTTTTGGAGAAGGAAACAAAAAAGAAAAAAAAAGAAAAACTGAAAAATTAAAATAAACATTCTTAGCAATTTTTTTTTTTTTTTTTTTTTTTGTAGTTTCTAATGTTTGATTACACCAAAAATTTTGATAAGCTCAAAAAATTTAAGAGATTTATTATGAGTTTAAAATCTCAAATTAGATTAAATAAATCAATCCTCATATAGTATAAATATGTATGAATAATGAAAAATATTTATTTTAACTGCATATATTCATCTGAGCATAAAAGAAAAACACAACAAATGTAAAATTATATTTTAATGTATTAGTAATAATTTAAGCAAAGTATATCAAACCTATGTAATTCAAAAAGGCACTTGTGGATTGAGAACCTGCAGCATTTGTTCCAATACAATCATATCTACCTTCATCTTCAGCAACAGTTGACTGAATTATTAAACTTTTACCATCAATTTTACTTCGGCCTAAAATAAAATTATTGTTGTGTACTGGACTCCAGATCCAACGAATACTTGGTTCAGGATAGCCATCAGCTTCGCAAGTAATATTAATAAAACTACCAGATATAAAATTTTTTATTGGAGGTTTTATAGATAATTTTGGTGGATCTAAAAAATAAAATAATATTATTAGTATAAAATAAAAAGAACCCAAAATTAATTACAACTTTACAAAGCACTTTAAAACAGCACAGAGGTATCAACAATTCATGATAAAAATTTTAGACAAGTCATAACATAAAAATGCCCATAATTATATTTATTATTGTTTTTACAATTATCCAGTTTTCTAAAGATTTGAAGCATAAAAATAGATGAATAGTTGCTAAAAAATTAACTTAATGTTTTTATGATTTGGCCATATCTGCTACATATCTGCTGGCTTTTTTTTTTAAAAAGCTCTTTCAGAATTGCTTCAAATGACTTGCCAAATATGTTGCAGTATAATAGAATTACAATCCATTTATATATCAATGTATAAAATTATTTGCATGACATCTTTAAAATTATATAGATAAGCCAATGAACTAGTTAATTGACCTTTTCTTGCTTTCTTCTTGGCATTTAAAGATCTTAATCAACCTGCAGCTAAATCTATTTAGAACCTTGTTGAAAGAATTACTGCTTCAATATTTATTTATGCTACTCATTGTATTTAAGCCTAATATTGCTAATCTATCTTTATAAGTAGAAACACTACTTGGAAAAATTGTTTTATGTAAGAAATTATTAAAAATAAATTATAGTAAAAAAAAGTGAGCATTGATGCCCTTTAATAAATGCACCCTTTGTAACTTTACATTGCAATAAGAAAAAAAAATTTATTTTAGTTGAATTTTATTTATTCTTAAAGGTAATATTATGAATTAAAAATCATCCTGTAGAATATAAAAGACCCATAAAAATTACTCATTACAAATTCAGTTAAACATTTTATAGCTTTAAAAACAATGTCAAAGATTTTTCCTAATTAGAAGCATTCAATACAAGTAAAATACAGTAAAATATGGAATTTTAAAATTCAACAATAATTCCAATAAATATTTTTATTAATTTCTGTTGGTTTTAAAATATTATAATTAAAAAATATCTTTTTGGAGATTTATATTTATTTTTATAGATTTATAATTTTAGTATATTTTCATACATTATAAAAGCATAACAAAATTAGAATCCATAAGATTATATAATAGTTCAATCATTATAAATAATATATTATTCACAAAAAAATTAATTAAAAGCATGTTATATACCATATATTTCTGAATATAAGCAAATTGGTAAATTTTCTTTAAAAAAAAATGCACAAAGTTCAAAACTCCTATATAAGCCAAAATAAAAAAGAAAATTCCTGTAGCATTCATTATTTATGGTATTCTATTATTTTTTGTGTATTTTTTGGTATATTTCTGTACGTGAAAATTTAGCACACATCAGAATTTTTGTTTTACAGACAATGAGCAAACCAGCAATATAAACAATTTTGAAAATAAAATAACTCACTTTCTTAAATAAATAAATTAAATTCGTTTTAAATTAGTTTTATTTCATGAAATTAAGAAATATAAACTAAAGAAATAAAAACATGCTTTATTTAGAGATTTTTTGACACTGTATCACTAGCACACGGCTAACAAAAAAATAGCTTTGTTTTTTGCAAGATTAACAAGGAGGGAATAAGACATCCTCCTCACTTAAACTTTTAAATAGTTCTAAATAGTTATCATTTACTGAAAAAATCATAACAAATATCCACTTACAATATGAGTGCAAGTATATGTTTTCTTGTGCAACACCTCCTTCATTGGAAGCACTACATCTATACCATCCTTCATCATTTGATGTAAGATTTTTTATAACAAGTGAATCATTAGAATGGATAATAAGTCTAGCATCATCAGGAATTGGGGCAGATTTAACAAAACCTGGTTTATTATTATCAGGCACAAGTTTAATCCATTCTACTTGATGTTCAACAACACTCTCAACCACACACGACAAGACAGCAATATTTCCAATAACACCTGATACATTTCCTGAACTAGCAATGAAAGGTGGTGGTTCTGCAAGAAGAAAAGATTATCTTTAAAGAAATTAATTTTGTATGCTTGTTAATTTAAAGGAATTAATTCTTTCACACAAAATAGAAGTAATAGTTTATAATTCATAATAACCTTCATATTATAAAATAAAACACTATAAAGTATTTTGCAAGTACATGCAAATAAATTGCTGTTATATGCAAAGGTTTGGTATTTCATAGTTACTGAAGTTAAAATAAATATTTATACATAATAAAATTCATGTTTGAATATTTATCTGATCCATGTTTTAATTTCAATTTTTTTAATCAAACTATTACATTAATTCTGAAATAAATTTTATTAATTCTCAATATAACCTTGGATAACATAACAAATTAAAAAAAATTTTAAGATTATTTTAGAATATTAAATTTTAATTATATGTTAATTTTTTTTTTTTTTTTTTTTTTTTTTTACAAAAAATAAAATAAAAGGAATGTAAACTCACCTTTTACATCAAGGAAAATAAAACTTGATGATTTACCAGCAACATTTGTTGCATTACAAGAATAAAAACCTTCAGATAGCATTGTTACTTCTGGCACAGTTAAAACAACTTCTGATGTTTGTCTAAAATTATAAAATGTAATTTTAAATAATATCAATTAAAATATCAGATAATTTTTCATAATTTATTTTTAAAAATTGATAGAAAATTTCCAATTTAAACTTACGGAAACCGTTGTTCTTGACTTATTTGCACACCTTCTTTGAACCATGTAACAGAAAATGGTACTAGTGATTGAACATAACAGCGCAAATCAGTATCTTCTTCAAAATATCCAGTCATATAAGGTCTTGTACTAACTTCAGGAGCGTCTACAAGAAAAAGAAACTAATTATAACAATTTAAAGAACCTATAATTCATTTAAAAAGTTTTATTTACATTATATTTGCTATTTTTTTCTAAAAAAATATTGACTAATAAATTGTAATTTATATAACTTGCTGCTTTAAAAAGAGAAATTTAATATGCATACATACTGAATAACATAATTTTCAAGAAGTTTGATTGTCTAATGTTGCACACTTTTACAAGTATGTGAAGAATGTACATTTCATAAAAAAATTTTATGGCAATAAAATATTTTTTAATCTATATTTAAATAAAACAATTTTATAAATTTTCTTCAATACAAAACAAAAATTTTATATTATTTCCAGTTAATGAATATGCATAAATATATAAAATTTTTGCAAACATGCTTATTAAAGAAATAACAAAACTTAATAATTTAATAAAATCACAAATGTAGATCTCACCAGGTAATTGCGCACTTATAGCAGTAGAAGTCATTCGTTCAATAGGGTATCCATGTTCATCCGATCCAGCAACCTAAGAAATAGAAATCATCCAATATGTGAATAAAAAAATTAAATATGAAATATTTCTTTTTTTATTGAAATATCAGTAGAACAGTTAATAGGTTGTTTTTTAAAAAATTAATTTAATAAATATTTCTAAAATAAACTATTACATAAAATTATAAAAAGAATCTTTATATATTGAAAAATAATTGGCAATAAGCTTTACATGTGTTTATCTTAAAATATAAAAAAGATACCATGAAAACTACTTTACCTTTAAATAAAAATACTCATTTGGTGGGATGAACTTAGTAGCATTGAATAAATTAGAGCCAGGAAATCTTTGCAAAGGAATATTCTGTAAACTATTTCCTTCCAGATCTATAATATTCACTTTGTTGAAAGTTGCTGGCTCTGGTAAATCAGTGGCATTGACTAATAAATAAGTAGGGGCCCCTAAAATATTAAGAGAAGAACAAATCAAATCAAATTCTGTTTCTTTTTTGTGCATGTGGTTAAACATTTTTCTTTTCAAACAATAAATGTATCAAATTAATAAACATTCTTACAGAATAAAACATAAAAAAATATCAATAACTATTTTTAAGGCAAATTTCTAATAAAATATGAATCAATACACTAACATATTAAAATTTTATTGTATGAACTATTTTTTATATAACAACTTTAAATAACATCAGGTTATTTTTCAATTAATAACACAAACAAAATTTCAATTAAAAAAGTAATATTTTTGGAAATTTAACCTTTTAAAGGTCGGTGGTAAGTTTCCTTCAGATATTCTGTTGGTTGCCTAGAAAAACCATGTACAAAATCAATTTTGCTAAGTCCAGTTGCTCGAATAGTATGTGCTCCTTCGCTGTTAACTCTCAATTTCCAACGACCAGGTTCAGGATCTTTTAAATTCACAATGCTAATATTTTTATGATTTAAAAGTTCAAAAAGTCCTTTGGTTTGATCTATTACCTCCCCTGAAAAGAGACAAATTTTCTTTTATTTTAAAGTGAAATGAAATTGCTTATTGCAGCAGGAGCTTAAAAAATAACAAATAAGGTTCGAGAAAACTAATAATTTAAAATTACTTAAATATTTTTTTACTTAGACCAACAAATCATTCTAGGTCCACATATCTATTTTATGTAACATTTATTTTTCATGATTAAATTTTTTTGTTTAAATGAGCAGAATGAATCAATAAGAAAATCGCTACCATAAAAATGTTTTGTTTTTCAGAAATATTAATATACATGCTGGCAAAAAGCGAGGAAATGTGAGTACTTGATCAACTCAACAATATTCACTCTAAGTTATCCCTTTATATATTTATATTTTTTAAATATTGCACTTAGTAAATAGAATGAAGTATTTTAGAAAGTGAAAAAATACTAACAGAAAGAAAAAAATTTCAATTAATAATACACACAGATAATCATACAATCCTAGGCAGAGTTGAGTGAAGTAGCAAATAAGAGGCTACTAAATAAAGTTCTTTTCTACTTACAACAACAACAATTAATTGTCAAAGGAAATGTTAGGAACAGCAATATCAATTAATATTAAAAACATTTTTAAAATCTTTCCATATGTAAAAGAAAAAAAGTAATCAACTGAAGATAGTTTATGAATTGAAGTGATAACGCAATCTAAAATATTACACATAAAACATAACAAATAGGATGTGTAATGAAGCACACAGTATATATTATGGATTTAACCATTCTATTATGGATTTAACCTCATTTATTTCCACTTTTAAGCCAGAATTGTTTTATTTTGAGGCTGAGAATGAATTGACTTTCCCTCGAGGTGTCAAAGAACTCAATTTTTAAGACATAAATTTAGTTAAAACAAATTAAATTTACAAATTAAGTTAAAACTGAAAATATAAATTTTTTTGCAGTGGATAAATTAAAAAAAATTAAATAAATTTTACCTTTAGGATTAATAACAGTAACAACAGGATTTTCACCAGACACAGAAATAGTAAATTCTCTTAAGCTGCCATCAACATCAAATTCAAATTCTTTCAAATCTCCTGCCCTTCTATCTACAGCAAATAAATTAACTTTTCTAGCCTGTAGGGATACTCGGACAAAATTGAGAACCTACAAATTTTTTAAAAATATAATAAATAATTACATGCCAATTTTAACAAGTCAGTAGACAGAAACACAAAAAAACAAAACCCCACCCCAGTTTATAATTAAATACATGAATGGCTTTATTTGAAAATGGTATAAATTCTTTTTTTTCTATATTAAAGCATTTAATGTTAGAGTATTATTTGCATTTGAACCAATTAAAAACTTTAGTCAAAAACCAAAAAATATACGGAAATATTTTATATTGGCTGCTTTATTTTAAATATAAAAATAAAACTATGTTGTATCTAAAACCATCATAAGCCAATTTTTCTCCAAATTGAACCCAAATCAATTTTCAAATGCAATTTACTAATATGCATGAAAAATTATAAAAATCTGAAAAGTACATTTTTATGTTTAAATAATAGTAAAAGTTTGGTAAACAAGTTTAAATCATAGCATAAAAGTTTCTCTCTTTTGCCCTTGACAAAATAATCCAAAATATAATATATGCTTTAATTATTTTTTATGCATTTTAAGAATAAATAAAACAAAATATAATACCTCATCAACATCTGATTTCATTAAATGAAACACTTGACCAGAACTAGTAGAAGCTATTCGTTCATATGCTTGATATCCTGGATGAGAATGATTGCCACAATCACCAGTCATAACAAATACAACCTTCAAATTAAGGACATATATCAATTAACAATAAAGAAAATAATATATATATATAACTAAATATGCTTTCTCCTTGTTTAAACTGACAATGAAGAACACCGCTTATTCTTTAAAAAATTTTTATATGGTATATTCAATATAAATTTTCAGAGTTTTAAAAATCAACTCTAAAATATTTTTAAAGAAATATCAAAACTTTTCATAGCTTTCATTGATTCCTTTGATTTTGATTAACTTCACTTGGCCAGGTATATTGAGAGCATACTAGAATAAGTTGCATTTCATTTTTATGAGAAAATAAATATTAATAGTCATTGATATTTAAATTAATCACTTCTAAAAATCACCTTTTTTTTAACTAAAAAAAAAAGGAATCACAAGTAAAAAAGCACATTTTCAATAATATTTGCAATTTATTGAAGCAACATCTTTTATCCTTTCCACACAGATACATTTAAAAAAAAAATGTTTGCATTACTTTTACAATTAATAAGGATACAATTTGAAAATTGTTCATAAAAAGTATGCTCATTGAATTAATTTTTCATATAGGAAAATATAAGACAACTTGCATAGTATTATGAAACTAATGAAAGCTTTACTATAAAATCAAAATAATTTGAATAAAAGAAAATTATTTTAATTTAATAATAAATCAATAAATTTAAGCTAAAACATTAATATCAAGTTTTAAGTAATTAAAAATTTATGAATACTACATTTAATACAATTAATATATATTACTGATAAAAATAAATAAACAGTTTTAAAAAAGCAACATTGCATGATATACATTAAAATTTAAAATACCTGGCTTTGTTTCCTTTGAATAAGTTTTAAAACATCATCTAATAAGTAATAATCTTTAGATCTAGCATCAGTGAATACATATATATGAGAACTCGGATGGCTAACTTCAAGAGCTAATTTTATAGCACCAACACTCATTTCAGGGCAGTCTCCACCACCTTGTACATAAAGCTCTTTTAAATGTCTTTGAAATAAATCTGGATCTGTTGTAACAGTAACTGGACCAATATCTATATAAAATTAAAAAAATATATATATATTTACCCAAGCATGGGATTGAAATGTATTAATTAATGAATAAAATATGAAGAAAAAAAAAGCATGTTATTTTATTAATTACTAGAAATGTAATAAATAATATATGCACATAAAGGAAAAATTAAAATATGGAAAATAAAAAATTTGACAATATAGAAATAATAATTGAATTTCAAATTACAGTAATTATAAAAATCAGCAATTAATAATACAAGGAGAAATATAATTTTTTTAATATCTTAATTAGCATGACAGATCTATTTCTTTAAATGAGATACATAAGTATTTATTGATATCTCAGATATTACAGATTAGGGATACACAGACTACAGCCTGTCTCATCAAAGGTCACTTTTACTTTTAAAAATTTTAAGATGGATAATTTTTTTATAAGGATAAATTTTACGATGGATAATTTTCTTATGAGGATTTCTGGATTTTGATAAAAAAATTAAAATGGAATATGATCTGACTTTACATTCACATTTAAATATTAGAAAAATCTATACAAGGTTTTCTAATTCATTGCAAATTAAAGGATTTGTCATTATAGTGATAGCTTAGAAACAGTGCCCTTATTTACATATATATATTTTTTTATTTAATTAAACTTTCATGACTTAACAAAGGAGTCAATTCTCTTGGCTATAAAGACATTAGCCATCGGAAAAAATTTGCTTCAAGAATTTATTGTTTTTAGGGAATTGCTATAAGCATATACAATATTAAAATTTCATTCCAACTATATAACTATGATTGTTCTAGGTAACCATCAAAATAGGCTTGTGCATTTTATATTTATATGTGCAGTATATATTTGGGCACAAATATTTTCATTAATATTAAAAATCAATAAATATACTGATCACTCTTATGTACTATAGAGAAAAAAAAATCCAGACAAGTGCAAAAAATATTAAAAGAACGCAAGATTAAGTATTCAATTATTTTTTTAAAAATTATATATACAAATAACGTCTTTTTGCTTACAAATATATAATTCCTACATTCAATAATTTTTTTTCTTGCACAGATAACTTTGTTTAATTAATAAGTCTCATAAATATCATATATTTTAATAGGTATATATATTTTATATATATTTATATAAAATAAATATATATATTTTTAATAAGTCTCATAAAACCTCAGAAGATGTCAAAAATGATAAGAAAAAATATTTCCCGGTTCCAAATATTATTAATGTGAAACAATACTGGGTATTCCATAAGTACAACCTAAATGTAACGCAACCTAAATTGCAAACAATTTAACTAAAATCGAAATCGAAATCGAAATCGAAACCGAAACCTCAAATTAAATTCGAATTGAGTTCGTGATGTATGCTCGCCTATTGGCTATTTTATCTCAATTTATCGAAGTGCATACAGTTAAGGTTAAAGATAAATAAATTAAAATCTAAAGTAAGAAAATTAATGTAAGAATGTGCTTAATGTTGTTATTGAGACCACAGTTAATCTATAAAACTCAACAATCGACAATCTGAATAGCAGCTAGATGAAATGACTTATTTTAAAATTACTTCTTAAATAAATTAGCAATTTTTTTTTTTTATTTCTATAAATTTGACATAGCACAGTAGTCGTTTCCTAATTGTACCGACACCTTTTGCTTTTTTTTTCCAATCCTTGGAAAAAAGCAAATCTTTAAAATCTCTCCTTGGAAAAAAGCAAAAGGTGTTTGTTAATTGTTAATATAATTGTTTTATAGTTAATTTAATTGTTTTATAGCAGATGTTTTTCTAATATATTTTTTTTTCTGTAATTTTATTTTTATTTTTCTATCTTTTTTTTTTTTAAATCTAAGCAATTATATTTTATGCAAATTTTATAATTAATTTAAGATGTGGAGGTGTAGTGGTACTTAATAGAGAGTTTTTGCATGCCATATTTTTATCGTCCAATATTTTTTTTCTCCCTAGCACGCATGCTATTAGGAAACAGTATTACAGATACGCATGCGCAATTTCCTATGAGCATGCGTGATAGGGAGAAAAAAATATCGGACGATAAAAATACGGTATGCAAAAACTCTCTATTTGTACATTAGAACGCCGTAATCGGTGCACCAGTTGCCCTCCCTCCCATTCCACTTTTTTACAGTTAAATGCCACTTATTTAGTTTATTTTATATAGCAAAAATTAATATTAGAGTGTTTTTTACACAAAATAAAATATTCAGCAATATTGTGACAAAAAGCATTTCTTTTATTTTTTACTGAAATGAGAGGATAAATAATTAATAAATATTGAATTTCTGTCAAAATATTTTATTTCTTAGAAATGCATGTTTTTTCAAATGTTCTATTTATTATGCAAAGAGCGCATTTTTGTTTTCTTCCTTCTTTTGATATGCTTTTTCTTTTTTTCACTACTAATAAATTCGTAAATAATTCATTTTCTCTTTCTTCATTAAGCCGGAGCTGGGTAAATCGATATAAAACAAGCGAGAGTATAAATCTCTAAGTGAAGTCTAGTTTAAATATTTAAACATCATCCTCTAATTAATCATTACAAATCATGCACTATTAGTTATCATGCATCATCTAGTAAATTTATGGAAACAATTATTTATCAATAAAAAAAGTATTTGTTACGAATTTATAAATATATATATATATATATTCAAAAGAAGGTAGGAAACAAAAATGCCCTCTTTATCTACCAATAAATGGAATCCTGAAAAAATACAAAAATTTCTAGGAAGTAAAAGATGACTCCAAAAACAGAAGACATGTTTTTGTCTTTAAATGTGTTTTCAAAATAATTAAACTTTTTAATGTACCATTTACAAGATGAGTAGTTTTTCTCAATGATTTTCTCTGAGTGATATTGCTAAATTAGTAGTTCAACAATCAGATGAAAAAGTTCAAAATTATAAACACATTGAACAGGTTTTAACTGAAATATTTTAAAATGTACCCGGAAAAGCTACTCCTATTTTTTGCAAACCTTTTTGAATATTGGCTTGCAGAACTAAACATTACAACATTTAATCAATAGAGAGACTTGATTATTTCAGATCGAATTAAGAAATGAACCCCTCCATATTATAAGGAACACTTCCTTGATCACTGGTGTGAATGGATCCTAGTCTATTAACTGATAAATTAGTTTCCTATGAAGAATTACAAAATGTAATTTCAAAGGTCAAAGGAAAAGAAATTTTCACATCAGAAATAAAATTCAACGCGAGGTCCATCTACAAGTTTTCTTCATTCAATTTCAAGAAGTCCATCTACAATTCTACAAGTTTTTCAAGTTTGGAAGTTAAAGAGTGGGAATAATTAAGCAAAAATGTTCAGGTAACAAGCGTAGATTCAAGTAACCTGTGCTTTTTTTAAATTTTATACGTTCAATTCGACAATTTAAAACCAATTTTTTTAAGAACAAAAAAAATATTGAAATGAATGATTTCAATATTTTTCCTTTCAAGACTCCAGTATTCGCATTTGCTGATACTGGAGTCTTGAAAGGAAAAAAAACAGGCAATTTTAAAGTGCGTTTCTTGATACCAATCTGTCTGATAGCATAGAAAAAATAATCAAAATATAGTAAACGCTCATCAATCAAGCACATTCTGGTTCAATGGCCATGACTGACTAGGAATTTTGTTGAATTATCGAGCGTCAATATAATTGCTGGCATAGCAAAAATAAATAAATAACTCGCATATCAAAGATAAATCAACTTGACTGGCATATCAAAGATAAATCATTTAGATAAAAATTTAAAAGACAAAAGTATGTACATATTTAATGTATTTACATACATTCTGAACCTGTGTAGACAATATAAATATTCGATCATTCCTTTCATCATTCTAGCAAATGTAAAGTTAAAATTCATACATTGAACATTAATTTAATTAAATATTGCTGCATTGATAAAAAAAAAAAAAAAAAAAAGAGCCCCTTCACAAGAGAAAAATTAATACTGTACAATGATATTTAAAACAAGTTGTGAGAAGCTACTCTATGGCGAGAAAAAATACACATTAGCCTGCCTTACTATTTAAAAAAGTATTTGATATCGCATTACTTCCATGATTCGGATATCTTCTTCAAAAAATAGTTACGAATTAAACACAAATTAATGAGTTCTGCGGATTTATAAGTTGTACTTTGTACTGAAATGAAAACTGTTTTCTATGATAAACATTGGGGGAAAATGCAAGCATCAAATGTGTCACGACTTAGCAGTCAAGCTCAACAAATAACTGAATCCACATGGAAAAAATCCCGAAGCAAACGGCTAGAAAGGCCGGTTTGAAGAAATTGCCGAACCTTCGAATACCAGATTAAAGGACGTTTACTGTAGAAAAAACTCAAGCAGATATTGAAACTGATGAATATTCAACCCGAACTGAAATTTTTGCCTTTCCAACAACGAAAGATAATTAAATTATTTCAGGAACTGACTTTCGTACCAAATTAGAATCGAACTTGATATTTGAAACAATAACTGATATTTAGCGAATACTTCTAAGCAATGGTTTGCATTCGTTAAATATGCTTTCAAAACTTTAAAAGTACTAAAAAAAAAGATTTTGATGTAAATTCAATTCATTTACGAGACAATGATGAAAATTTTTTTTCCTACGGAACAGATGTCGCAATTAAATAACTTACAAGAAAATTTTCAGATATATTTCATCTAGGGAAAGAAGTAACCTCCTAGACGAAATATATTCAGTTAGAATTACACGGAATACAACTTTCTACATTTTTTGATCATATAATATATCATTTGCTAAGAAAGCAGGTTGGAAAAAGAACTCGATCATCTTCGGGCTGAGGCTGCTATAAAGGAACGTGAATCAGCATGTTCTCCACCTGTAGTTTTAGTTCTGGAACGCAATGGAACTACTCGTTTGAGTATTAATTACACAGGGAAACAATGAAAGAACTTTTTTCATAATTTGAGATCTCCTTAACAGTTTTTTTTTTTTTTTTTTTTTTGCCTGTTGATCCAAAAGGATCATTAAATCATCATAGAATGCACCGTTTTCTCACAGAAATTCTATACACACATATACATCATATAAAATAATACGCATGTTATTATTGATTTCAAGTTTTTCTTAGTTTCTTAGCTTTTCAACAAAGTTATAAAAAATTAGCTTAAATCATATATTCTCAGAGAATTTAATACTGTTGGCAATGCTTTCGGCCATTGTTAGCAATAAATAATCCGATCAAGTATGTAGATATTTTTCAGATGGCCCTACTGTGAGTTTGCTGGATTTTCTATGTCCTTTTCATCTCGTGATTGTTTTCATTTGCTTTGGGCGCAATAAAATTGTGAAACGTGTCTGTGCTATAAGTCCTAATAGCCTTTGCTACATTTTTTATTAAGATATACCAAAGAAATATAAGGAAATTTGGGAGAGAGATATACTTTGCTTACTTCAGAGAAAAGTTTGGAGATCTACGAAATTCTTGGCACCACACAAGATACATTATGTTTTTTTTTTTTAAGAAAATTTAAAGAAACGATTGCAAGGGGAAAATGTTTTTTTTTATTAGTTCCAATGGTATGGAACATACTATTGTATGCAAAAATATTAAACTTATGAATTTGTTAGGCCCTTAAAAATATTGCTCCCACCACTGCACATTGAACTAAAAATTAATAACCACTACGCTGCAGGAAATATGAATCAGTTTGCAAAATCGATGTCAAAAAATTAACCTTTTTTCATCTACGTAAGTAAAAAATTCTTTCATTCGTCAGAAGCAAAGTTGAAATAAGATGTCTTCTTTGGCTGTGACATAAGAAAATTGACGCAAGGCCATAAATTTGAAACTGTAATGAGCTTAAAAGAAAAAGTTAGTTGGAATTGCATTTAAAGAAGTTGTTTAAGTTTCTTAGAAACCAAAGAAGCCTTAATTACGAAAATACCAATTGTGTTGAGAAATTTCAAAATCGGATGTAATATGAATCTAAAGATTCATTTTCTACAATAGCACTTATTTTCTGAAAACCTTGAATCAATTAAAAAAGAACAAGGCGAGGGTTTATATCAATATATTATGAAAAAAATAAATATCACGAGATATTACTGTTGGTCCATCCGTCGAGTAAGTTCACGTAAAAGAAACAGTTACACATCAAGTTTTAACAACAAAGGGTTAAGAAAAAAACCAATCTTTAGAATATTGCGAAGCAGGGCAATATCTTCCTAATTTTTATTATCGTAATGTTGAAAAAAGAAACGGAATTGGAAGTACATGTTTACTTTCGTTTCGTGAACACTTCTCACTTTTACTGAGCTGTTTTTGTGTGTGTGTGTGTATATATATGTGTGTGTATGTTATAAATGCCAAAACTTAATGAAGTTTACAAAACATTTGTCGGTCACGGGAGAAAAGAGACTGAGTATATTTGGAATGCATCCCCAAACATCTTAAATTATGAAAAAAAAGTTTTTATTTTATTTATTTATTTTTTATTTGTTAGCCTATTATCGAAAAGTGAATTAAATTAAAGTTACCATATCCCATGCAACAATAGACGATTTGTTGTATGAAATAAAATAATCTTTTTCATGTCTACAATTTTCTTAAAAATCAGGCTACCATCAAATTAAAATTAATTCAGGTAAATCGTGATAAGATAGGTTTAATCTGCTGTTTCGGGATTTAAGGTATCCGTTTGCCATTTGGAGAATCTCAATGGGGTTGAACAACGCATCGGCAACTTTTCAGATGATAATAAACAATTTTCGAAATTCGTTGAAGGATATGTTCTTTCTTATTTAGATGATACATATTATCATATTGTCTGAGAATATCTGTTGAATTTAAAAGCTGTTTTGTAGAAGCTGAAAAAATTTAAAGCATATGTTAATCGAAAAAAAAAATTTACATGTATAGGTGTCATCTGGGATATTGTATAACAGAATCTGGACTGAAAGTATATTTAGTGGTAGTAGACTGAAAATGGCGATATTATGTGGAGGGGGAAATTATCAACTGCTAAATCTGTTTTAAGCATTGCTTAGTGTAAGTCAACAGAACAAACAGCAGACTGTTTACAATTTGGCAAAATGCGACACGCTATTGATGGCATTTCACATGATATTTGCAGTGTTCACACAATATTTAATAATGGCAATTTTGTCCCAGAAATTACATCTTATCTGAAGAAATTTGACACTTTTACAAGGCAAATCAAAAGTCTGACAGAAGAAAACTAAGCATTAAGCTAATCAGATTTATATTAGTTTAAAAAGATGAGACAGTTTGTGTTACTTTATAGTAGTAAGTCAGGTTGAAAAAAGCAAATCCACAAAATTCATATCCCAACGTGATAGTTTATTATTGTGTCACAAAAATCAACTTCGTACATTATTTCAAAGAAAATCATTCCTCTCCTACAAAAAAATTTCCATCTTTGCTCTCTAGTGTCCTATCATGAACTCGATACGAAATGGTTCGTACCCGCCAAGAACCAAAGCGGAAATTTTCTGACACCAGCAATCAGTCTTAAATCCAGTTCCCATCAAAGGATTCCTCCATCTCAAGAACTTCTCCGCAAGTAATCTCCTCTACTTGCCTTCTAAGGATGATTGGATGTAGTAATAAACTGCTAACTTGGTATAGCACTAATTCTAAAGGCTCGTGCTCACCAAGGCGACAAGATGCAAGCGACCAAAATTTGACCTCACCGCGGTCGCCTGAAACCGGTTTGCAGTTCGCCGCGTGGAGTAGCCCAACTTTCAACTTCAAGCGGTTTTTCACTATGCGTAATGCTATTTCTGACGTTTCGCTGTGAAGGGGTCGAAAAAATTTGGTCGCTTGCCTCTTGCATCTTCACGTCTCTCGCCTCGGTGGGAACGAGCCTTTATGTTTCAACTCTGAAATTTGTAAGTTGATAAAGCACAAAACTGGGATCCTGGGTTGGAACAAGATCTTCCTGTGGTTCAATCAGGTATTTCTTACTGACAGGATACTACTATCGATAATATATATTATAATATGATTGCGAATACATTTTGTATATGATCTTCCTATGTTTTGCTTATATGTATATATATATATATATAAGTCAATATATATAGACAATAAGTCTATATATATATATATATATATATATATATATATATATAAGTCAATATATATAGACAATAAGTCTATATATATATATATATATATATAAGTCAATATATATAGACAATAAGTCTCTCTCTCTCTCTGTATATATATATATATATATATATGTAGAGAGAGAGAGAGAGAGAGAGAGATGATAGGAATGTATTGTTTCAAAATATAGAAAGATTATATACAAAATGTATTTGCATATTTCTAGAACGAACGATTTTAATGATGGATTAAAAAAAAAATTAATGTTGTGGAATAAAATAATTTTGCAATACATTTACTTGAAACAACGAAAGATGCCAGCTACTTTTAAATTGATTTCTTCAAAAATGTCGCATATATATATCCATTGAATCAAAGAATATTGTTTTGCATTTTCCGAAGATAAATGTTCTTATTCAATAAGTCAAACATTTTGCGCATTGCATAGTTTTAAAAATTTTGAAAGCAAAATAAATGATATCTCTCAGTTGGAAAAAGAAAACAGATGAATTAGTACTTTTAGATTGAAAGAAGATTGCATATTAATACCTTAAAAAACTAATTACCATTGCTAATTTTTCTAAATAGAAGATTGATAACAGCATAAAAAACACGCCGACACAGAAATAAATTCTAAAATTTTTAATACATGCAAGGCAATAATAAATAAAGTAATAATAAAGAAAAAAAAAGATTTACTGTTTAAAAAATAATTTTCCCCAGGCTTTTGCCGAGATGCAGGACTAAACACATAAAATGTTGTGCAGTCCTCTTAGAAAACCATTTAACCGCAAATAAATCGAAATTCATAATTACCATTAATGAAGCCTGCGTTTACAAGAAAAAGCTTACTCAAATTTAAAGAGAGAGAGAGAGACAGAGATATACAAAATTAGTATCGGCATTGAAAAGATTGTTTCACCAAATGATTAATGATTGTTGCACATTTTTCCGACAGTAGAAAGATTAAATTAAAAAAAAATGCAAATAAAAATCATCTCATCACAATAAAGACAATGTTTTATGTCGCCTTATTCGCCAAATTAATTCAATTCATGCATTCCAACCATTTGTAAAGAAAGACATTTTACCACGACAAAGCCACCAATTTAATACTTCGAAGTCTTATACTACATTCCTTGACAGAAGTTTGATGATTATGATATTGTATGTATATTCCTCCAAATTCCTTACATATTGCATCTGTGTAGTATAATGTCTTTGTCTTGCTCTTTCTAAGCTTATTTCCACCATCACTGAAGAGCAATATAAATTAGTAAAAATAAATGGAGAGCAATATATACATGGAGATTTTACTAAAAGTTCTTCCATAATTGAAAACTGTATAAAAAATAATAAGCATTCACATTTGGATCATTGATTAAATTGTCCCAAATCATCCAAATATTCTCTGTGTTAATAAAATAATAATTAATTTTTTATTACTGATGCACAGGATTCTACTAAGCAACAATTTGTTTGAAAAATATGAAAATGATACTATGTATATATATATATATATATATATATATATATATATATATATATATATATATATATATATATAAATATAAAAAAAGGGCTTATAATATAAATTATGTTCCTGAGTCATATGTGCGATGTCATACTTTGTGTCGCACTCTAGGTTAATATTTAATCTGTTATATTTCTAGTGGCGAGCGACTTTATGTCAAAGTACACAGTATTCGGAAATAACAGTAACACCTTTGATAAAATTCTGCAGAATATTTTGCAGCACTTAAGCTTAATGTGTTTTTTAATTTATTGTATGTATTAATGTATTTTTAACTACGGAGTTAACTACGGGTGATTTAAAAATTTTCTATAAAAAGTTGATTTTGTAAGAGAAGCTTTTGTTGAAAGCCACATTTCCATCTTGTTTATGCAAAGCTTACAGAAATTAACGACTGACGAAAAATTATTTATAAATAGTAATTATAATAATTTTATTAATTATTTATATTTTTTATAATAATTAGTTATTAGTATAAATTCTGATTAATAGAAATTGTCTGACAAATATATTAATTTTGTTACAAATGAGCCTTTATGTTAATATACCATTATTTCCCGAAGTAATCAAAATTAGATTTAGTTTCTAGAAAAAAAAAAAAAAAAAAAATTGGAAACACAAGATCAAGTGACGCATATATTATTCCTGTATTTTAATAGTAAATGATCAATAAATGATTTTAAAATTGAAGGTTCACTTTTTTTCGAAGGAAAAAAATATATTTGAAAAATTTTGTTGGCTGTCCTTTGCATTTTTTTTTATTAATTTATTAAAATTTCTAAAGCATTGTTTCTATAAACTATCTATATATATTTTATAACGAATATACCAAATGAATATCTCTTAAAAATACACTTCAAAATAAGTTTGGAACAATTTGGGTTTACAAATTATTTATAATTTAAAAATACGATTATTTTTAACTAAAAAATACAATTAAATTTATAATGCATAAATCATTTAAAAAATTAAATTTGTGAATGTTCTCTTCAACATCGCTTTATGTTTTGAATTTAAAGCATCCTGATACGTTTGAGAACTAAATGAAATCTTTTTTTGGAAGTTGTATGTTTGAGAATAACAGAGGTGCATTGATAAATAAAATTTGCTTCCGTATATCATATTCTAGTTGTTCTTATTTAGATAACAAATTCAGAACTGAACATTCTTTAGAAAGTTTGCATTCTACATTTGTGTGCTTTGTTCTTAAGAAGTCGGAATTTATAACTAAGGTATCTGTTTACTTTTGAACATTTTTATTTTAGAAATTAACTTACAAAAAATTTTTTTTTTTGGCTGTTATTGGATAAACTGTTCAACAAAAATAAGAAAGAGAATATCAAAAATATTATTTTATATGTCGTAATATAAAAATACATAAATTGCTATAAGAAAAAAAAATTGCTATAAGAAAAAAAAATTGCTATAAGTAAAAAAAATTAAGTAAAACAAGTTTTATAAATTTTTTTTTTTTTTTAATGTCAATTCCTAATTTTTTTTCACTATATTGCAAGAAGTCCTTTATAAATAATTTTCATTCATTTTTTTTAATGTTTATCTGGCGCCATCTATTGGTAGATATATGCAACTTAAATCTAAAAAAAACTAAAATTAATTAATTAAATTTAATTAGGGAATTAATATTTGAAAAAACTGTATTAACATCCAGTGTCATCCACTACAAGTTCAAAAAAAAATGTATTTAAACATGAGTGTATGAATAAAAAGTATTTTAGTAACGATTGAAAATTTGAACAAAATATATATAGGGAGAGTGTGAGCTAATAGAAGGAATTGAAAAAATGTTTTATGACTACAAAAATATTCCTTTGGTCAGAAAAGCTATATTCAAATTGAACTATTTTTTTCTAATTGACTTATAGTAACAGAAAAAAGGATTTCGAAAACAATAGCATTTCAGCATAAAAAAAAAAAAGCATAAACATATTATGCTTTATCTTTTCAAAATTTTTTTGTTGTTTATACACAGATTTTCAAGGTATTCTCAAATATCAATTCTAGTAAAAAGGATATGCTGGCTCTACTGTTTGTAATTAATTCCATTTTTTAATTTAAACTATTTTCTGTATATAATCTTTCTATGTTTCTGAATCTTGAATAAATATATTTATAAATTACTTATTTTGTATTTACCTTTAGCCGAATGCCAAACAAGCTCTAAAATAATGAAAAATAAAAATAAAATAAATTTCTTAATTTTTTTAGATTTGTTGTAAACTTTACTGCTAAAATGTTTAATATTGGTATTTTTCATTTGAATGCAATAAAAATTTTAATTCTTTATATTTTCATTTTAAAAAGCGATAAAGGTGAAAAAAATTTAACTAGATGGAATATAGCACAGTTGAACTTTACGATATCAAAAATACACTTTGAAAGTAAACTGCAAAAACGGAATAATTAAAAATATTTTGTAAATAACCTTTTGGAATGCATAAATAATATATCTTTGTATTTTTTGATTCAATACAAAATAAGATTAAAGATTCTTGTTTTGTTTTCTTTTTTTAATAAATATTTATAAAATTTAGTTAATTGAATTCACTGAGAGAAAATTTTCTTTCATCTGCAAATCCTCTCATACATTTCGGCTTTGAACTATTTTAAATTTGGATTTTTTTTTATGAAATATTAGAATGATAAATAAATATTAAGACCTGGAAAATCCTTTTGGAAAGATGATTTAATTTAAAAACCAACCTTAGTTAATTGGGCTACGAGTTACCTGATAAATAGAGTAGTGGATATATGAACTAAGAAACAATGAACTTGAAAATAATTTTAAAACGGAATCGAAAGTTTCCTTATCAAGCCACGTCATGTAGTACGCAAGGTTAAGGTACTTAACTGGTTTGGTTTGTCACTCTACGATCATTTTTTGCACATTTTAGTGCACACTTTTTATTTTTGCACAATTAGACAGGGACCTACAATTTAACGCGGATTCCGAACCACTAACAAACATCCATGCCAACACCAAGATTCGAACCTGAAGCGTGTGGTACCAAAGATATGGATTCGTAGAGGTATTTTTTTCAAGTAAATTCTTTTTTCAAATATTCTTTTATTTAGTTTGCAGAGGAATATGAACTTCCAGATGACATTCCTGTGGAGGTATTCGCCCCAAAGTATGGTGGCATCAGGATCAATATTGACTAACTGAAGCGATGTTTTGTTCAACAAACTTGACGGTTTAGAATCATAAATGCTTCTGTTTTGAAACATAAAGCTAATTTCTTATTATAAAGAGAATTTATTTAAAAAATAAATTGAAATATTATTGCTATAGTTTAAAATCCAGAAGTTTTTAACTATTATTTCATTCAAATGACATAAACATTATAGTGACATATCATGCTACGTAATAAAAAAAAATATTCTATATTTCTTCATACGAAGTTCTTACGAACATCTTTTGGCAAGTTTAAATAGATAGTTTGAAAACGCATTTCCTGCTACCCTTCTTAAAAATTACAGAAAAATATAAAATAATGCACAGTTTGTAGGAATTATAAATTTTATGACAACGTTCCTAAAAAACAAAATTTGTGAGTTATTAAATTCTTCTAGATTCCATTCACTTTCAAAACTTACCTGGGTCGTGGAATGGCACAAGAACATAATTGTGAATAGCTTTTTCTCTTCTTGCCAGAATGGTGCTCAGAATTCTAGCTGCCCCTTCGATGACTTGAACGAGATCATCGTACATTGAACCAGTTATATCGAATACGAATGCCAAGGTGGATGCCCCCTGAGGTATATCCTCTTCGAAAGCTTCTTTTATTCCATGATAGTTTCGGGAAAACACTGAACTGTTGCACACCACGAACAAAGAAGGCACAAAAATAAATAAAGCACAGAACACGAACTTAATCCTGGACATCATTGTCTCACTGTCGATGATTCCGAATTTCTTGCATAATTCGTAATGACCCCGAAAAGTTCTTTTGTATCCAAAATTGTTTTATGTTTCTTTATTCACAAACGAATATGGTGTCAATAATCCAAAAAAGTAAATGGAATTGTTTTAGAATGAAAAAAATTGATTTTCAACAGTTTTCAGCGTCACAAGATCTAAAAGAACAGAAATCGTCTGGAGTAAAAAAGTTCTGCAACAAGAGCTACTGTCCTAATGAAGGTCTCGCCTGTCTTGTTAGACGCCAGAACACTCAACTAAAATGAATGAGTTCACAATGTCATAGAGTTCTCTTCCGCTTTACTTTCTGAGAAAAAAGGGTGCTCTCTATCAGTATCATGTTGCTTGTTAACGAAGACATTTATGTAGGGTTGTTTGAAGGGTTAAGTATGCGAGAAAGGGAAATTATCTGACTTGGAAATTCCCTTCTTAGTTATTTTCTTTGGATATAGCTTTTCTTTCAATAACAGAATATCAGACACAAGCTGAAGATGCCATTGGAAATATTCTACATGATTTTGAAAAACTAGAGTTATAATTGATTTTTTTAAAAACATATGTTACAGTGAATTTACTTATAAAAACCACAAAGGAATGCAACAAAAAACTGTCATTATTAATGAACCAAATATTTAACTAAATAAAAGTTAAAAGCTTTTAGATTTTTAAATATTTTCAACTTTAAAAAAATTCAATTTCTTATCAGTTTCAAATAATGTTCTTTTTTGTTTAGAATAAAACTTTATAGCATTATTTGAAAATAATGATAAAATATGATTTTTTTATTGAAAAAAAATATATATTTTCTTTTTTAAATGTTTGAGTTATAATAAATTTCAAAGGAAATTAGCAAGAAAATAAACCAATATCAGTCGAAACATTTCAATCTTTAGAAATATATAAAAATTGTTTGTTAGAATTTAAAGATTAAGTTTCAAATTTTGTAGAAGGCTAAAATATTAAGTGATTTATTTGATCTTACAAAAATTCCAACATTAAATAAAATTATATTAATTAGCTTAATTAAGGAATTAAATTTTAAAGAAGATTTTTCTATTTATAAGAAATATTTAAGAAAAGATATATTGAAAATACCTTCCTAATAATTTTTTAACTTTGCAAAGCAACTTTTAACTCTTTAAGATTATGAATGGTAGATTAGAAAAAATAAATGAAAAAAAATTTTCAAATAGGAATTTTTAGAAAAATGAAATATATGAACAAAAACATTTGTAGAAAATTCAACAAGATAATATTCTTATATGAATTGGTTTTGATTAAATCCCGTTTTGTTTTTTAATCAACCGTTTTTAAAAGGAATAAGGAAATATTAACTTTTGCATGGCAACCGATATTCTTATTTTTATTCTGACTATAATTTAAAATGAAAGTGATAAATATTTTGGAACCAAGCAATAAAACAAAAAAATTTCTTTAAAACACCTTTATTCCAAGGACGGTCTGATACAAAATATATGTCTAGCTACAACTTTGACTAAATTTATTTTCCTACGTTGATCGTGTGCCTTCTTCACTGCATGTCAATGAGGGTCTTCCTCTTCTGCAACATAAAGGACTTTCTTGCGGAATGTCTACTTGGGGTCCATTTCTTCCACAAACTTGATTCTTGCGATACCATTCTGTGTAGACCTCTCTTCCAAGGACATCACATGCATCTTGGCGACTACTGGCTCGAAGGCCTTCACTCTGGAACTGAACGAAGATAACAATTAAATTAAAATAAATTTGAAAAAAGAGGAAAAAATTAGAATTATCTACCAAAACTTTCCCCATTTTTCAATTCCTTCTATTAGCTCACACTCTCCCTATATATATCTTGTTCAAATTTGCAATCGTTAATAAAATACTTTTTATTCATCCACTCAAGTCCAAATACATTTCTTTTGAACTTGTAGGGGAGGACACTTGATGTTAATACAGTTTTTTCAAATATTAATTAATTCATTAAATTTAAATAATTAATTTTAGTTTTTTTTAGATTTAAGTTGCAGATATCTACCAATAGATGGCGGTAGATAAACTTAAAAGAATAAATGAAAATTATTTATAAAGGCTTTTCTGCAATAGAGTGAAAAAAAAATAGGAATTGACTTTAAATTTTTTTTTTTTTATATATATTACTTGTTTTATCTAGCAATACAAAAAAAAGTTTTAATTTTTGAAAATTATGATGTTATAAGATTGAAATCAAAATGCAATTAAATGTCAATTAAAACATAAATAACGACATTAACTAATTGTTCAAACGAATTATAATCCAAATTTAGGCGAAATAACTCAAAGGACTTATCAGTTCAAAAACGCGATTATTATTTAAAACTGAAACGAACTAATAACACCAGGACTGTAAGGGATAAATCAAGATATTGGAATCAAAGATCACTTTTTGGTACCTGAATATTTTAGAATCAAGTATTCAATCCATTTTATCCCAGAATGAAGTTCTTGCCAAATAGTTGTCTTGAGATTAGACGAAAAGAACATTCATTTATTATATTCAGTTTTTATTCATCCATTAATAAATATGACCAGGATTTATCCAGTTAAAGAAAACAAAACATATTAAATTTTGATGAATTTAATTAAGAACAAATATAGTAGAATTAAAGATTTGAAATTAAAATTTTTTTGAATATTATAAATTGGCTAAATAAAACAATCCTTCATATCCAAGATAGGCAATATTCTTTTCCCTCTTAATTTGTTAGTACTTTTTTTTTGTGAAAATAATATTCGTTTGGGAAAAAAATTGATATTTAATTTTGTAAATTTTCTATCTTACTTTTTTTCAATTCCTTCTATTAGCTCACACTCTCCCTATATATGTCTTGTTCAAATTTTCAATCGTTCATAAAATACTTTTTATTCCTCCACACATTTTTTTGAACTTGCAGTGGATGACACTGGATGTTAATGCAGTTTTTTTTTTCAAATATTAATTCAGTAATTAAACTTAATTTATTAATTTTAGTTTTTTTTAGATTTAAGTTGCATATATCTACCAATAGATGGCCCCAGATAAACTTAAAAAAATGAATGAAAATTATTTATAAAGGATTTTCTGCAATAGAGTGAAAAAAAAAGTAGGAATTCACTTAAAAATTTTTTTTTTTATATTACTTGTTAACAATAGTTTAGCTAGTGGAGCTAGTCATTTTTCTAAGCGTCATTTGGTGGCATGAAAATTTGATGGTAATAAAAAGCATTAAAGTTTTTATTTAATTAAAGAACAATTACCAAATATAAGTCGAGAGTGCTTTTTGTTTTCAAAAAATTTACCCTAAGTTCAAAACCCACATATAAGGCGAAAGGAAAACACGTGCATGGAAAAAAAAATGAAATGACATGGACTTTGAATGGTATGTATGACTTTTTCTTTTTGTTTTTTTGCACAACAGTTGCATTCAAAAGCTATAAAAAATTAAACTAAAAGATTAAAGTAATTTTTTTTCCATTGATATTTTTATATGTAAAATATTTACAGTATTCTATTATTATTTCTGGTGCACATTTTGATATTTTTCCATTAACCTGGCGCACATTTCGGCAACATCAGATTTTCCGTCTTGACGACAATGCAATCAACTACCAATATAAACAATTTCGAAAATAAAAAATAAAAACAAATAATATAAAAAAAAAATTTTTTAAGATTATTTTTAAAAATTTTTTTCAATTAATACTTTTTTTCACTATATTGCAGAAAGTCCTTTATAAATAATTTTCATTCATATTTTTAAGTTTATCTGGCGCCATCTGTTGGTAGATATATGCAACTTAAATCTAAAAAAAATATAATTAATTAATTAAATTTAATCAATGAATTAATATTTGAAAAAACTGTATTAACATCCAGTGTCATCTACTATAAGTTTCAAAAAATGTATTTGAACTTGAGTGGATGAATAAAAAGTATTTTATGAACGATTGAAAATTTGAACAAGACATATATAGAGAGAGTGTGAGCTAATAGAAGGAATTGAAAAAAAAACAATTTTAATAAAACGATTAACTCCTTTCATTTAAAATGAATTTATTTTCAAAAAAATTTTTGGTAGTTTTTGAAGTGAAATAATAAATTCAGAAAAAAGGGACATTAATTGTTGAAAGTTTTTGATGAAACATAGAAGCATGCGTATATCCAATTTTATATAATAATTTTTTGTTAAAAGTGTTTTCTAAAAAAACTGAAAAGTTTCAGAAAAAATTAGAAGAAACTTATTTTGCTAAAGAGGAAATCGAAGAATTAGAATAAGCAGCGCGTTAAATTTCTTCTCTTGGTGCAAAAATGAATAATAATTTAATGCAGATATGAACAATACATTTTAATATTTCAGGTGCAAGTTTCAAAGACATCAAAAGAATGAATCAAAAGGCAAATAACTGACTGACAGATGTTGAAAGTTTAAATGTAATTGCTCAGCTTTTACTGTTGCTAAACTGTTTTCTTTGTTCTTAATCTAAACTCATTTTTCAATAGCTCTGTAAATAACACAACTTTAATAATTTGAAATTCAATTTTTTTGGGGAATTCTATTAGAAAGCGTTTAATTTTTTTCAAGGAAAAAAAGTTCCATTTTTCTAAAGCGGTAAGATAACATATTATTTTAATCACATCCAATATTTGATATGCTTTTCTCACAGTTGTCCTTTTATTAAATTTACTGCAAGCTAATCTAATGTATTTATCACTTATTTGATACTTTCAAGTATATGCTTTTGTATTTCTGAGTCGTGCTGGTCATTATTGTTTTTCTTCTTTTAAAAACATTTTTGACACCACTTAAAATTGTTAAACCTCGAAACGTAGTAAAACTCGTGAGTAAAAAATTACTTGCAATAAATGAAATAGCCCTTTTTCAAATCAAAAAGTGAACTTTTTCGCTTAAATCGCTATTTATTAAAAAGTGCTTTCATTAGCGTTTCCTTCTCAAATATAAACAAAGGAACTCAATTAGTTGTAATTACCTTTCAGGTAGACACACACACACACACACATATATACATATATAAACATTTAAAAAGATCAATATATCTAAAAGGATTCAGTTTCAGCGTTCATATTTCGAGGTTAAAACGTGGAATGATAAAAAAAAAAATCAGAATGTTTCTCAATTGAAGTATAATTATGCCATGATCACTTGTGGTTGGCTAAGTGGTAGTATGCTAAGATACAACCAATCTGCTGATGGTTCACATTACATTTATTGCTGACAGTCAAACTATGTGGTGGGAGTTTTTGTGATTCTCTCCTCTGCGACACTTAAATAAGGAGCCTGTTATCTACTATTACTACGCGACACCACGTCACTGTGCCTAGAGCTGAATCGCCCCTTTACTGTTTGGGAATGATGTGGGTGAAGTTGAATGGACGCATGATGGGGGACAACACTCTACGATCCTATTAGACCGAGACCTACGGTTTAAAATGGATTCTGAACCCTTTACAAACATCTATGCCCCCACCAGGAATCAAACCTGAAGCCTCTGGTACCAAAGGCCAGCGCGCTAGCCGTTTGGCCATCAGGCCGCTGATTCGTTCGGGAGAACTACACGGAAAAATTAAGTATATTAGTATATATATTTGTAAACTATCATCTAAAACCAAAGAAAAAGTCCGGGAAACAATCGGGAATACAGGAAAAAATTGAGTGGAATAATTAACTGAATGGAATAAAAATTGAATCGCCAAAGATTCTGTTGTCAACTTTTGAATGCCAATTTTTCCGAACCACTACAAATATGGCACCACCGGGATTCGAACCCGAAACCTGTGGTACCGAGCGCTGGCCCCTCGGCCATTAGGCCCCCAGGAGACGATTGTCCCTAGAAGTCCTTCCGACAGGCAATGCTTTTCCCTTCATCGCCGTCGAAGGGTTGTTCGTAGTTTGCATAAATGAAATATAAGACCCACTGATATAAAAACAAATAATATAAAATATTTTTTTTAAAGTCAATTCCTACATTTTTTCACTATATTGCAGAAAAGCCCTTTACAAATAAAGTTGAAATTTCCTCTTACATCTGGCGCCATCTATTATTAGATACATGCAACTTAAATCTAAAAAAACTCAAATTAATTAATTAAGTTTATTTACTGAATTAATATTTGAAAAAACTGTATTAACATCCAGTGTCATCCACTACAAGTTCAAAAAAAAATGTATTTGAACTTGAGTGGAGGAATAGAAAGTGTTTTATGAACGATTGAAAATTTGAACAAGATATATATAGGGAGAGTGTGAACTAATAGTAGGAATTGAAAAAAACCCGCGAAAGTTAAAAATTCACTTACCAATTCATCACAATAACGAGAGCATTTCCTTAAACCATATCCGGAGCAAGAATATCTCTGATCGTTGTTCTCTCTGCGGAAGACTACTGTTTTTTCTACATAGAGAAAGCAAGAGCAACCCAAATTGTTAGGTTGCTCATCATAGTCTTCGTAGTCTTGTTGGCTAGAGTCTTCGCAGGGTCTGCCATATTTGCATCTGTCTGGTTGAAATCCTGGTCTCCCGGGATAGTCAGGTCTATGGTGACGGTCATAGCCGTGACCATGGCCGTAGTCATGGTCATGGTCATATCCTGGTCGTCGGATTCCTCCACCAGGATACCAACCTCGTTTCCATGGAGGTAGAGCTGAAACACTGAGAATGTAAAAGAAATAAAGATTTAATAATAACTTCTAAAACTGTATCTTTAATAAAATATAAATTAGTTTAGTACAATTAAAACAAAATGTAATAGTTTTCTTTGAAACTATGTCATAGGAATCCAGCACTAAGCAGAATTATGAATATTAGCACAAAATTACTATAGACATGATGTGAGAAAATCTTAAAATGATTTTGATTTAATTTTTGTATTTATCTCATATTTAAACAAAATTTCAGTTTTTTTTCAAAGCGTTTCATAATTTGAAATAAAATTTTTATCAATATATTAATGTTACAGGAAAATATGCTGTAAAAATATTACATTAAGATAATCTTTTAGCCATTTTCAATTATATCTCTGTTTTTAAATTTATTTTAGCAAAATTTGTTCCTTTTCAGTACCTACATATATATACATAACACAATACATCAACACAAAATCCAAAGTATATTTATAATATCATTAAAAATATGATGAATATGAATGATATTTTTTCGTAGCTGAAAGATTAATTTTTGCCACTAATGTCTGAAAATTTTGACATTCTAATGCATTATTTCGACAAAGATCAAGAGAGTTTTTTTGTCAATTTTTAAAAATTTATGAGCCTTAAGATAATGGATGCACAAAGAATATGATGGCTTTTCTTGATAGATAAGTAAAATACAGGTTTATTTTCATTTTAAGATAAAATTTAACACTATTATTTGTGAATTATATTTTGTGCAGATAATAGCATAATTTTATTGTACAAATAATAATTTTTATCTGTGCAATATGTTTTGCACTGAAATATATTTTGCACTTTTAAAATGAGACAAAATTGAAAAAATTAGAATATATCGCATAACTTGTTTAATATACATTAAAACTATGAAGAAATTGACTTTGAAGAAGACTTTGAGAAGAAATAGAAAGATTTGAAATTTTTTTTTAAAATTTGATTTAAATTTTTTTACAAACAGCAAACCTATTTACGAAAATTATGATTTTCTCAAAATATTTTAAAATTCTATCAAATTTATGAGAATATTTCAACCTTCAATTCGAATATTTCACTCGATTTTTTGAAATTTAAGTTGGATAAAATGGAACCGGAAACACAACATGCATATTCTATTTAAGATTTGCCAAAGTGTTACTAAACTGTTGTACATAAAGAAGCTTTAGCATACTTAAGATTTTATTTAGTTAATAATATGAGAGTTGATATTGTTTCTTACTATCATTTGGTTTACTTATCAACAATTTACTCAGTTAAATGACAAAATAATTAATATTAATTTAAGAAAATTATTAATTTAACTTTTAATAATAATTAAAAATAAATTAAATAACAATCTAACCAATAATTATAATTAAAAATTAATAAAATAAATTAAATAACAATTTAGCCAATAATTAGAAACATAAAATAAAAAGTTAAAAAATTTCCAAGTAAGAAAAGGCACCATTTGTTTTAGATTAAATATCGTTACAAAAATTTCTAGAAACAAAAACTTAGCCAATATTACAGGTAAAATCCTACCTTACAAACAATATTACCAGATACGCTGGTAGCAAATAAGAGACGGCCATGCTTCAACAAGTATTTTGGGAATAGGTCTGAGTTCGCCAATAGCTCACCAAACAATACATGGAACTTTCTCTTTGCAAATCTGTTGCCCCGCTTGAATACAAACTGAACGCCTCTGGAATCAACAATGCGATTTCAAACGGTTGTTGCAAAATGCATTAGGGGGCCGTATAGGAGATACCTTCTGAATTACACGGAAGATTTAGCTTATTTTTAGATTTACGATATTCTTCCAGGAGAAGATGTCGAATCTGTCTTCTTAAAATTATCCTTTCAAGTGTTAAATATAAAAAAAAATTGTATAACATTTTTGTCTCAAATTATTATTAAGCATTACAAACTTGCAGGATTTATGCAATAAAAATTGTTTAACTTATTTTGCAGGTATAAAATGGGAAAAGTTTATTGTGTAGAAATATTGAGTACAATTGCATTTTATATTTTCTAAATGTCTAATCCATTATTAAAGTTTATTTTGTCCCTGCTTCAATTAGCAAATCGCTTAGAGTTTGTAAATTAATTGAAATTTTACCTAGCAAAAATTGAATCGCTAATTTCATGTGCTGAGTGAGAATCAGGGAATATATTTTATGAAAAATGCTGTTCTCTAATTTAAAAAAAAAAAAATCTTACTCTTTATATTTTAAATTGCTGTATTTCCAAGCCCTATTTTTGAGTTGTTTACTTTTTCTATTATCTCCATTCATGAAAAAATTTACTGTGATTTTCTCTATAAATGGACTTCTATTCTTCTTTATAAGTGGACATCCATTCCTCACGTTAATATCATTTTCTATGATAATCATGCATTTTGGGCGGAATTTTCAGGTAACTGCATAACAAGAAAACCAGGAAAAATCCCACCGCCAGTAAAATAAGACTTTTGAAAAATAATGACTTAAAAATGAAGATTTAAAAAAGAAAGACTTTCGAAAAATTTTGACTTTTTAGTAAAATAAGACGTCACAATTTCAAATAAGACTTTTTCTAAAATGTATATACTCGTGTTTAACGAAATCATCATTAAATTTAATTTACAAATGTTTTCTCTAAATTCATACAATTTCAATGGCTGATATATATCTACATATATATAATAATTAATTTAAAAATTATATACTTTTGATATGACGTTATGAAGTAATGAAACCAATGTTGTGTAAACTGCTTGCAAAGATATTAGATGTTTTAGAGGAAGAGCACACCTATATCTTCCCCTTTCTGTAAGTTCCTTTCGGAAGTTTCTATATTAAATAGTTCAATATCACTGATTTGATTAGATTAAGCTGATTAATTTTTCTTATCGAAATGCATTTCCTGAGGGATCACTGACACATTGCAAGAGGGTTCATATAAATAGAAAATGTAAAATTATTTAATTATTTATATCACCAATTTAGAAAGAGCAAATTAATTTTTTTTCTTTTTTGCTATCTATTCACATCTTAATTTGATAATTTGTTTTTCGGGAATTAATTTCGAAGCATTCTTCCGCATGTGTATTGTTGTTGCTACTAATCCCCCTGGTGTAGGAAAACCTACACCAGGTCCAGAAGACCCCGTCGCAGGCAAGTAGGCCGTGGCTAAGGGTAACATGTAGCTTCACTTTAGCGTGGAAGCAAGAGGGTCTGAAGACTGACTAAACTTCAAGACAATGCTCTACGATCATACTGTACCGAAACCTACTGTATAAAGTGGATTCCGATCCATTACAAACATCCATGGCACCGCCGGGACTTGAACCTGAAATCTGTGCACTGAGAGCCAGACAGTCGGCCATTGAGGTCCCTCCGTATGTGTATAAAAGAAATCTTTAATTGATTAACATTTTCGCTGTTGATAATTGTAAACGAAATATAAAACAAGTAATATAAAAACAAATTTTTTAAAGTCAATTCCTTTTTTTTTTTTTCCCACTATATTGCAGAAAATCCTTTATAAATATATGAATATATGAATATTTCTCCCATATAAAACTAAAATTAATTAATTAAATTTAATGAATGAAATAATATTTGAAAAAACTGTATTAACATCCAGTGTCATCCACTGCAAGTTAAAAAAAATGTATTTGAACTTGAGTGGATGAATAAAAATATTTTATGAACGATTGAAAATGTGAACAAGATATATATAGGGAGAGTGTGAGCTAAAAGTAGGAATTTAATAAAGTAAGAAAAAAATATGTTTTAAAGAACAAATTAATTAATTAGTTTTTTCTTTCTTATTTACGCTTGATAAAATTAAAAAATGCATGAATGTCATTAGTAGGAAAATGAGTTGTTATTTTTAATAAAATAATAATGTATATAAATTATACTAATTATTTGAAAATTTTTAAATAATTTCATTTTTTCTTCATAAAATTGTCATGGGAAATAGCTTTTAATTTAAATAGCTTTGTTCGCTCAACATATTGACACAAAAGAAAAATGATGTTATTCACATGAAATTTATGTTAGTGAAATTATTATTTTAATTATTTTCTAATGCTCAAAACTTGATAATTTAAAAAATTTTCTGTTTTAAATCAGTTAAGAGGAATTATACTAAAATATTTAATCAGTCGCTTATTTAATGAAATCGCCATTTATAACGTGATAGAGATTTTTTTCCATTATACATTTAATTATTAGTTATTAGTCAATAAGTTACTTTTTTATTTGCAAATAGAATAGGATTATTAATATGATTAACATTTACGTGAAATGAATAAACAAAATTAAATAAAATGTTTTAAATATTGAATTAAAAAAAAAATATTTTTTTTCATTTTTGTGAAATTTATTTATGGATTATAAATAAATATTTCGAGTTACAAACCATTCTAGAAATCGAATTTTGAAGACACGATTTTTTTCCCTGTCACATATTTGCCTAAATAACAAATCTAAAGAACTACAAACTCTGGAAATGACTTATGCGATTATTATTCTGTAATTTAACGAAGCATATTTGATTAATCCAACTGGTGCATTATTAATTTGTATCCATAAATATAGTTCGACTAATGATTGTGTGGAAAATTGGCAAGTGGCCAAATCGGATGGATTAGAATAGAGCCGCTTAATAGGGGGAAAAGGCAATTTCGGGGACGTTTTAATTACTATAAAACTAATTTAAATTTTTATTAAAATTGTAAACTACATATTATCAAAAGAAAATTAGGTGAAAAAAATTTCTCAATAACTACTGAACTTTTTTCTTTTAAAATAGTCCTGCGTCGCATATGTCTGACTTGCATTACAAACATGCCTTCGATTCGTTGGTTTCCTCTTTAAACTGGATATTTACTTTCCCACACAATCGATGGTTGAACTATACTTAGTTTATTTATTTATATATATGAAACGCATCATGTTCACACGTAATGTCATGCTCACACATAGTAGTAGAAATATGTTATCAAGTTGATTTACAGTACTGTTTTTATATAATACCATTACTAATATCATTATCAAGAAAGAAAATTATCAGAAGATTGAATTAGGCTGATATTTCTCTTGCCATCGCTGAGATATAATATTGAAATAGGAAAACTAACCGAGAATCAAATTAAAAGATTCAGTGTGAATTCTGTAGAAAAGAATCTGAGAGGATATTTTTGGGAATAAAATTAAAAGATTAAATTGCGAAATCGAATTTCGATATACGAACTGCGAACGACTTAAGGTCACATTAATAGTATGCAATAGGGTTCTATTCCAAATGAATATTATAGCAATAATTTAACAATATTTAAGTACCCTTTTTGAACAGTTTCTTAGTGCATTTATTGTCAAGACACCAGAATCACCTTCTTCAAGTTCCAGAAGTACTATTGCACTTAAAATTTTACAAAATAATTCTTTTAAGTAGATATAGTATTCTATCAAATTTTTCAAATGGAAATTTGTCTTTTTAAATACAATTAGATCCTTCCGTTTCTCAAACACAATAAAATATTTTTGAAAAATGCTTATAAAAGCTGTTTAAAATATTTAACAGTTTATCTTTTGTTTCCTGTTGGAAATGAATTTGCTACTTTGGTTGATTTAAAGTTATGACAGAATTTAATTTTTACCTTTGCCCTCCACGGCCGGAGTCAGAAGGTCAGTTGAACCAAACCTGCAGGGGTGCAAGACTCTGGAGAAAACAACCTTGAATCTCTTATCATCCATCGCATTTCAAGTTCATGTCACGCAACAAAAAGGAAAGATAAAAATGACAAGCTTGAACTTCGACACAATGCATGACTTTTTTTTTTTTTAAATAATCATTTCGAATGACGATCTTGAAGAAGTTTTTAATTTGTAAATTCCATTGAAGAAATTATCAAAGGGGTTTTTCACCAAAACGGTTCATGTTTTTTTCATGACTTATTATTTTTTTTCCAGTTTTTCGAGAAGCTTTCTTTCTGTTTTTATTTATTTTGATTCCATGATTTTATTTCCAAATAGTATATAATTCAAACAACTGTTAAAGGAACAGTTGCTATACAATGCTATTCTAAATGATTTTACAATAATTATTTTTTAAACACTATAGGTTTTGACAATAAAAACTAGCTTTTTTCAAAGTGTTTTTAGCATAAAACCGGTTATTTTGTTTGGTTCACCTATGAAAATGCGTCGCAAAATTTATTTATTATGAAGTTGTATTATTTTGTTGTTAAATACCGAACTTATGTTATGAATGCAAATTCCATATTTTCCTTTAATAATTGAGATAGAAAACACCCAACTTTTAAAGTGAATTTGTTTTTGGAGAGATTTATTACAAGGAAACTAATCAAATAAAAAATATATTTAAAAATATTAAAAAAGTTCTTGAAGGTAAAAAAAAAAAAAAAAAATTGTAACGAAGTGGTTTTTTCCATAGAACATGCTTTCTGATCTTCGTGTGAAAATGAGATGCAGAATTGGGTAGCACGTATATTTTAAAAATTATTAACCGTTTCAAATAAATTAAAATAGAAGAAAAAAAAATTAAAAATAGAATAATTTGTTATTAATTTGGGAAATAACTCGCGTCCGTGACAACCTTGAGTCACACGTGCCTTCTGGGTGATGCTAAGTGAGTAACAACTAGAGGCTATGGCTACTTGGGCCTGAAAAAAAGTACTGTGCGTCAATCGAATTGAATATACTACAGTGGAATGCTGGTAGCCTGTCTGAAGCTAAATTTTAATAACTTAAAAAGATTTGTGTAGAGAAGGATGTTGATGTTCTGGTAATCCTAGAGGCAAATATCACAGGAAATACCAAAATAAAACAAGATATCAAGTTCCTTAATGAAAATGATAAATACATCAATTTTCCAATGGATGGATTCCATCACATGTTGGAATTGATGGAAACGAAAGGGAAGATCTTCTGGCGAAAGACGGATCAGAAGAAGTTCATGGACAGTGTCCTATCCCTTTTGATTCTTTTAGGAGAACTGTACGGGACAAAATTAAGTCATCGTATCTTAGTGAATTATTACCTAACACCAAAGGAAAAGTCTGGAAGACAATTGGGAACGATTGAAAAAATTGAGTGGAAAAATTCGCAAAGAGGCTGTTGCCAATTTTAGATTATGAACTGGACACGACTCTCTGGCCGAACATCTGGCCAAAATAGGGATTGTGAACTCTGATAAGAAAGTAAGACAAAATGAATAAGGCCCATCTACTTATTTGACTGGTACTGGACTCTTAACTTACCATATTGGTGATTTATGTACTCTTTACTGGAAGGCCAGAGAACAAATGTCCCACGGACTTTTATCATGGTGCTTCTAGCTTTTTAAATTTTTATCTTATAACATTTAACTTTTTAAGGCCTTTTAACCGTTTTTGTTAAGAATGTCTGGCATTTTCCCTTTGTAATTTTTGTATACATATATTCTTTTTGTTTCTACGGTAAGTTTGCCAAATTTGTATGAATTGAGTTTCAATTAAGCCATAGGCAATAACAACATGAATAAAAATCATCTTAGATCACTTGATTAAAAACAATGTCTATGTACTAATTTATATTAAAAATGCTAATAATATTACAACTAATAAGACTGACAAACGATGATGCTAAGATTATTCAGCTGGGTTCCAAACACGCCCATATATTTTCAGTCTTTGTTATTTGCTACTAAAGGCTTATGTCAAAACTCCTCCTACACTTGATAAATTGAAATTTAAAAATTCTGCTAAATTTCAACGAATATTATCATCTCATTCACAACATTCCAGTAATGTGATTAATAATAATGAAAATTGCTGTTATTCTGTATAAGTAAGTATTAATATTAAAATTCTACAGATCATTACAATTTCAAAAAAATATATTATTCTTTAGAATATTAGAATCAACATTTAAAAAGAAAAAAAAAATTCAACAATATAAAAATTATTCTTAATTATTCAACAGGATATACATATTTAGAAACAAATGGAAAACACATAAAGAAAGGGGTTTTGCGCACAGGTAATATTAAATTAAGAATTAAAGAATAAAGATTTAAGAGTTAAAGAATAAATAAATTAAGATTTTTTTTATTTAGTTTTAAATTTAGTTAAAAAAATTACGTTCTAATATTCTGAAGCGACATATTTTTTTCTTTTTGAATAATTTTTTAATACTACACTAACATTTATATATTACATGATATCTAAAAGAAATATTTAAAAGAGTTATATTATGGAAGAAGCATTTATTTTTATACGTTTGTATTAACCATTGAGGGAAGAAAAGGAAAGATGAAACATTCCGAAGTCGATAAACTTTCAACTCCAAAATAAAGATGTCAACTTTATCATCTTAGGAACGCACTGCATTTCCATTAGCTCAGCGTTTTTGGAACGAATCAGAATGTCCATAATGGAGTTTTGCAGACTATTTATCGTTGACGATAATTTTTTTTCCCTCTTATTGTGTCTATAATGCAGAAATAAAATGTAGAAGTACATAATGTGAAATTTTACAAGATCTGGTATCAGCTTACATATTCAATGGAATTTAATAAACATATAATGGAATTAATACAACACATATAATTAAAGTTTTTGATTTTGTTCAAAGTTGTAAAAAATTAAGATTTTAATTATTTTTGAGGATAAAAGAAATAGAATTTATTAATTTTAATTTATGTTAATGTTTTTCTTTTTGATTAAATATTTAAAATACTTTTCAAAAGGGATTTGTAGAAAAATATAGTTTCTAATATTTTTTTTTTCCTTACCAACAATAAAATATTTATAGATATTGGTCTACTTATAAATCAAATTACTTATATCACTTACACACTTCACAAATTTTTTAAAAATATAATTTTTTTCATAAAAATAGATATATACATATATTTTTGTATAAAAGTTGGATATATTATTTAACAAATCCCAAAACATAAATATTTAATGTAGAGTTTTATAGAGCAAATTAAATAATTTAAATAAATTTTAAATGTAAATCTTCCAATACAATAAAATGCAATTATTTCTCTAACAACATAAAATTAATTAATTCTTAACATAAAATTTAATGTCCTTTATGCAGATAAGATATAATCTACTATATAATTTTTTCTTGAGTTTCTCAATGAGTTTTCTAATAATAAGAATCAATTTAAATATAGGTGTAGTATTCAAAGGGAAGTTTAAAACTTTTTGGTAGCTTCTATTCGAAGTCGAAAGTGATTATTAAAACTTCATGAATTTGTTCAAATTCTGGAATATTGATTTATGGATAACAACTGTCAATTTCTGAACTTTAGTTCTCAACTGCCGTTAAAACTCTATTAACCTACTTAAACTCTGATCATGAACTGAATTACAGAAATTAAAATTGAATCATTCATTTTCAAGGATTTAATTACACGAAGAAAACTTTGTGCAGGGGCTCGGTAATAGTTTTGATTTTTACAGAAGGGACTATACATTTTCTTATTGTATTTTGTGTCAAAATATCAATATATCAGGAACTGTTTTTAGATTTTTTTCTTCACAATATTTCTTGATTAAAACATCCACCAAGATTTGATTATATTGAGCTTACAAAACTTTCCTTTTAGTTCAATGAGTGATGAACAAAATTAAATTTTTGGAAAATCCCTTAATTTTCTATCCCAAACAACTTAACCTATTAGAAAGTTTGAATGAGATAATTGTCCTTGTTTAAAGAAGTTCAAAAACATGTTAAACAGTTGTCTAATATGCAAATTATAGGATCTTACATATGGTAAATAAAATAAATTCCAATAACTATTTATGGCAGTTTGCGAGAAACATCATACAAGCTTAACATATTTCATATACACTCGTTGAAAATAACCAGATTTGCCATTTTAAAGGTAGGTAATATGTCTTTATGTTCTAAACTACTAATTTAAATAAATTAACAATGCTTACATAGGAAAATTAGAGTGAAATAAGGGTAAAATTAAAAGAATTATAGTTTTTTTCCTCATTATCTAAATTGCATTTGCATCTTTTTTCTAACCTGATGTCATCCGAAAACCATCTTTTTTGTATTAATTTTGTGGAAGTCACTTTTAAACATGCTTGCTTAAACTAGACTAACCAATAATAATGACATAAATTAATTTAAAAGGAAATAAAAACTTATATTTCTTTATATGAATAATTTCTTTATGTTATTCCAATTACATAAAACTAAGTATAAGTAGATAAATATTACAATTGTATTATAATATAACTGAAAATATTTTTATCAAAATACATTTTTTCGAAGATATTTTATACAAATTTGAGAAAAAGTTATAGAAACACATGAATATGTGGGAAGCTAAAAATATATTTTCTTTAAAAAAACACCAAGAAAAATATTTCATCCCATTGGGAACAGTTTCAATAAATAGAAATTTTACTCACATATTTAAATTACAAAATATCAACAATAAAATATCAATAGATTCAAACAATTTTCACCGCTAACAGTGAAAAAATTGTTTCCATATGATTCATTACTACTGAAAAAAAAGCATCCTATACTTAGAAGAAATTTATTTAATAAACTACTCTACTGTTATACCACCATATCTTTAACTGCAGTTTCCGCTTTAATCTAACGCTTAAATGTTTCTGTATTTAAGATACGGCATCGACGACTTCTTTTCCTCCAAAGTTTATTCCGGGTGTATTGGATTCGGAATAAAATAGTTCGACCGAAAAAAAGTTTTCGTTGATATTAGCGGATTTGTATTTGTATTTTTATGCGCTATAGAATGATTGTTAATGAAATGTGGATTGAAAATTAGAACATTATTTTAATTAATTTAAGAAAGAAAATTTGCATTTTTTAATTTTTTCCCAGTCGTATTTCCACAATTGATGCATAAGCTTGCTAATCTTGAGCCTGAATGGCAAAGTATCTAGCGCTCAGTGTCACAATTTTCAGGTTCGAGTCCTGGTAGCTCTGTAGTGCAAGAAAAAGCTAAAAATTTAACAAAATTCTACGCCAGAATCTAATACCAAAATTTATTTAACTCTACTAAATTATAAGAAAACCAATTAAATGGGTAGTCATATGGCTTTTATACGATGATTTCGTAAAAATACTGATGATACATATTAAAACAATTATAAACATACAAAATAAATTTTAATTATAAAACCAAGTAATATGCAATCAATCTAACGCTTAACAAAACGCGTAATATAATATATAATGTAACGCGTAATACAATACGAATACGAATAATGCAATATAGTCATCTAAATATAATTTTTGCATTGTACGATATATCTTTTCAATTTGGAACAAATTGTTCGTTTAATTTTATTTCAATATTTAGAAAATATTACTGTTTATTAGGTACCATATTAATTTTTGCAACTATACGCAGAACTTTATAGTAGTTACATTTATATGCACATATAATTTTGAAGCAAACCTATATAACAATAGGTTTATTAATATTTATGCTTTGGGGGATCAATATAAAAGATTTTAACAATTTTTTAATACAATAATAGTTCTAGTGAATTTTTCTTCAAAGGAAAATTCCTGCTTTAAAATGTTTATAAAAGAATGAATTTAGTGAAAAATTTTTCTGAATATAATTTCAGCATAATATTCAATTGGTTTTTATTTTTCATTAATTTCAATGACAGAATATATATATTCATTTTTAATAGGCTGCTATGAGGCCAGAATTTAAAGTACGATATACAGAAGTAAGTTAATATTTCTTATTATGAATTTTCATAAGCTTTGAAGCAATATATATAGCATAAATATTTATTGATGATTAAGTAAAGCAATATTTTAGTGGCCTCCATGGGCTATGGATGTCCCTGTTGGCAACAAGACTGCTCTTGATGGTGTGCTGAAAGACGTTTTTGGTGCGTTAAGTTACTCACTAAACTATAAGTAAGTAAATACTGGTGCATTGTTGAGTTTAATATTTCTAATAGCAGTAAATTAGGTTTTAAAATGACCAACTAGGAATATATTGAATATGCTTTAAGATAGGGGTGGCCAACCCAAAGGACCTTGCGGGCCACTTTGAAAATGCATCATAACTCCGGTGGCCGCAAAATTTATATATCCCCATATTAGATTTAGACATTTTTTTGGAGTGAAAAATTGAAACAAAGTGAATTATTATTATTGTTCTTACATGTAAACATAGATCATCATCGGCGCAACAGCCCATGATGGGCCCAAGGCCGTCTGCCTAATGGCAGATTTCGAGACAAGATATGATGTCTTTTTACGGGGTAGGGTTGTCGGCCCTACTTCCAACAGTTATATTAGACCGGGAACTGCGGCTTAAAGTGGATTTCGAACTACTACAAACATCCATGGCACTGCCGGGCCTCGAACCCGAAACCTGTGGCACCGAGCGCCAGCCACTCAGCCATTCAGGTCCGTAAACTTAGATAATATAATAATATGATGATGATTAAACCAACATTATAAAATATATAACACTAAAAATAAAATAAAAAATATATAAATATAAATGAAATCATTAAAAAATATTTATTTTACTTGTGCGATGTTTGTTTCTTTACTCTTTCACTTAGCTTTTGCAAATCGATCTCAATTTGAGTGTTTGCTCATTGTAATTGGTGTTGCAGGTTAGCGTTTGTTATGTTTGAGCGTGTGTTGCGTTTGGTCAATTTCATTTTCGAAAAAAAAATTATTCGCAGATTTAAGTTGAACCAAAAGCGTTTTGATTCTGACGTTTCAAAAATGTTTTTTAATACAATATTGCATTGTAAGTTAACCAGTTCCATTTGGAGATATTTTGGGCCGATTCGATTTCAACATAAAAGGAAGATGAATGTATTTCAAAAAATTTTCTCGTATTTGTCTAACTCTAAATTATAGAATAGACTTTCAAAAACAGTTGCTTTTACTACTTTGGTCATTATAAAATAAATATATTTTGTAAAATTGTGATAAATCTCACTGCTTTAAGAATTATATGAGATTATTATCGATGTTTTACTTTAGTAAAATATTCACATTTATTATGTGAATAAGATCTCTGTGCCCCAGTGGCTTGTCTACGTGGGTGTTATTCTTATTTTTTCAACTATTATTCAAACCTCAACCTATTTTCTTTTAAATTTCACTGAAAGAAGGCCACCCTTTTATGTGATACGAACAAGTATAACTGTTCAGAAGTCAAAAGATCAAGGCTAAGGTATGTCGTAAAATAAGAGTTTAAAGGATCTGTATAAATTATTATTAAAATTTTGGATAAAATTATATTTTCAAATATTAAAGCGCAAAAATAGCGTAAGTCATTGCATTTTTCATGAGATATTAATTTAAATCAGTAATCGAAGCAGGTTAAAGTTACTTCCTTAAATAAATAAAATTTATTGAAAAAATTTATGCAGGTGTAGTAAATATTTGTTATTTATTTTTCATGCAGTTTATAATTAAATTAACAAAATTAGATATATATTTTATTTTTGATAGCATGACAATATAGTTTTAACTTTAATGCAACAAAAAATAATAAATAACTTCTCTCCAATATATATTTATGAACTAGCTGCATGCAAACTTTTATTTCATAGGTTCCAAATACAGTCTCAAGCTGACCACCAATTCGGCGCATTGCAAGCAGACGGTTCGTACAGTGGCATGTTGGGAGCTCTGCATAAAAAGGTCGACCTCATACTCATGAAATAAAGAAGTTATGTCTCATTCTACTCGGTATTCAAAAATCAAAAGGAAACATAAAAATAATTTTAAATGCAATATATTTTTAGCTGATTCATCAAAATCATTTCAAATTACTTTTTTAGAAAAATTCAAATTATTTCAAATTACATGTAGAATTATCCCAAAAACTTAAACGCTGATTAAAATTATTAATTGAAATGAAACATATTAAATCCAAAAATTTACTTTTTACTTTTAACATTTGGAGAAAAGCAGATAATTTTACGATTTCATAATTGTTTCAAGATCACAGAAATTTATTGCTTGGTACAAATTTTTGTGTATGAGCTCAAAAAGATTAAAGTTGTTGGGAAACAAATTCGAAAATAAAATTTCTTTGCTTAAATATTTAACAAAAGAAAAAAAAAATACATATTTTTAAAATAGATAAAAAAAAAAGTTTAACTCCTAATTTGTTGCAAGTAAACAGATTATTAACAAAATAAAACAGGAAAAATAAAATAAATATATTAAATAAAACTGTTAATTTTAAAACAAAATAATGATTATACATTTAGCCAGCCAAAACTAACCAGAAAATGCAGCCAATAGTTGCGGTTGCAACTGCAGTTTACTAATTATTGAAAAATATATTAGTAAATAATGTTAGGGTATTCGGGATTGATTGTGATTATTTGTATTTTTTTTTTTTTAATATTTACTTGCGCTTCATTCAAGAATTTAAAAAAAAAATTCATAAATTTTTATAGAATAAAAGTTATAGATACAAAATGTTCAGAAATATATAAAACGGTTATAAATATAGTTTATGTGATGAAAAGAAACAAATCTTTTGTAGTAACTTATTAGAATAATTTATTAGAATCTTTTGTGAATATAATCCTCAGCACACAAAGGTTCTTAAAGAACATGTTAATTGATACCAAACCGTCAATTTCAACGATGAAATCTAACATTTTTTTTCAAGAAATCAGTGAAAAATGTTCTGAAATTGGATAGACTCGAAAACTCAGCCATTGATTTTCTCTTAATTGTATCAATCTTGAAATAGTTAATTTTTAAATATCTTGAATATTTTTTTTCATTTCTTTAAATTTAAAAAAAAAAAAAGATGTAGGATTTTATCTAAATCTTTTTTTAATGCTAAAATTGTTTTACCATATAGTGTTCGTGATTATCCTTCTTGAATTGTAATATTTCTATTACATTAAGTATATTTTTTTTTAAAATTCAGTGTCGGGTTGGTCAATTGTTGATGTGTAATTTATAGGAAGTTGATGTTGCGGGCCCCTTGGTGGCATCTGAACAAAGGGCAGCTGTTGCAGAATTTACCAACTGCCTAGAATTTTCGAAGCTGGGTATCATAACTGGTATAATGTCTTCCGATAGAAATATGTTTCTTTACGCTAAAGTATTTTCCTGGCAGGTGAGGCATTTAATAAAAGTATTTTTAAATTAATAATACATTAATTAAGTAACACTTAAATTTAAAGAAATATTTTTTAAATGACATGTGGAAAAAATGTTAAAAAAATTCCTTTATTTTGTTGATGTATTTTTTAAATATTAAAACTATTACACTCAGAATTTTGGAAATTTTTTTTTTTTATAAAATAAATTTAAATATCAAGTAATATATGGCAGATAACCGAAACATATCACAATGATCTAAACTAAACAATTTTCCTAACAATTGTAAGCAATTTTTCTAATAATTTTTAAACTAAACAATTTTTCCTAACAATTTTTAAACTAAACAATTTCTATTACTCGAATTGAAAGGCATACAAAATAAAAAAGAATAACACACCCACAAAAAAAAAAAAAAAAAAAAAAAAAAGAAGCAAAATTAGGCTCAAAAAAATTTTTTTTTTAATTAAGAGAATATGTTTATTAGAAAAATAGTTGATCGCAAGTATTGCATTCTAATCGTCTAAAACGTTGAGAGATGATATAAGTTCTGTATTACCAATTCTGACGAGATAAAATGTCTTTTAAAAGGATTTTTTTAAATTTCCCTTAGACATTTTTTATATTTACAACCGAATTCACTCATACACAAGAAATATCTAACATTCACTTAAAAAGTAGAATTAATGTATCTAGAAATGTGCAGCTTATGTAACTGTATACAGTGGAGGAGGCAAATGAAGCAAGTATTAAATATACTTATGATTAAATTAGTAAGCAAGTATTAAATATACTTATAATTTAGATTTAACAAGTTCAAACGAAAAATATTAAGTATGGCAGTGTTTGCTATTAAAAGCTTGCAGAGTGCGCATTTTTGTGCGCAGAGTTTACTAATACTCATTTTTTAATGGGAATGTTATGTTATAGAAGATTTAATTTAATGATAAATATACCATAATTGCATAAGGTTGTATCAAGCAAGTAGAAATAAAATCATAATGTACAAGTGCATTATTTCCATAGTTGCAAAGCATGATAATTTAAAAACGACACAGAAATTTGAAACATATACTGCTGAAATGATATCAGGGCTAATGGGGACGTATATTTGGGATACACGAAACTGCAGAATATATATTGGGGCAATTGTTTACATTTTTTTTTTTTTGGCGTTAGGTTCGATTAATTTTTTAATACATTATATTTAAGTTTTTGTTTAAATAATAATAATTATCTCCGTACCAATACATAAAATGCCTATTTTTAGGTGTGGCTTGCCCTTTTAATGACAATCATTGGAGTGTCTCTCGTTGCTGCTCTTATTTACTACGTATCTGTTAATGGCTGGGAGCACAACATGATTTCATTGCTGGCACGATATTTTTGGGTGTTTTGGAGCTATTTGATTGGACATGGTACAGAAAAATTATTAAAATATTGCATATTCTAATCATAACAAAAAATTACATTTAATAATTTTTTGAACTAATTCTATCAGCTTAGAATCTACTACATTTTTAATTAACGTTTGACATATAATTTTTATATAAAATCTTAAAAAATATTTTATGAATTGAAATTTATTTTTGTCATCTTGAAGGTACATGGAATGCAATAAGATGACTCAAATACTAATTTTAAAAATAAAATTAATAATGTTTCCGAATTTCCCAGCGATGTTACTTAATGGAAAACTCGGAAATTAGACAATGTGCGTTCTTCCAATGCTCTTGACAGTTTGACATTTAAAAATGTAAATTAAGAATTAAAGGGGATATCCATTTTTTATGTGCACTTGCTAAAGGAGGAATGTATATTCACATCAAGCTGGTAAACTTATATTGCCTCTATCGTTATAGAGTCAACAAAACCCATCTTCAGGGATTGAACCAATCCCAAATTATAAATGGCGACACCATGGGAAACCTAAAACTGAAGTCCAAATATTGTACCTTTTTGTTTCATATACCTGAAACAATTGTTTTTTGTTGTTCATCGGTGCTCTGAAATTTCCTTTAACTTTAAATATCCTGGTTTCCACAGAGCAAAAATACTAAAGCAGCTTGACAAAGAATATGTGTACGACGGAGAAGCGGCTAGCACTGTCAGACTATAAAGATACAAAAATCAAATATCTAAGAAACTTTTAATGAAGTAGATGAAGGTAATCTTTCACTTAAATCAAAAATTCACTAATATGTCATTTACATATATTTATGGAGTTTCGTGAAATATTTAAACCTGTTTTTTTAAGAACATGTTTTTTAAGGTTCTTGTTCCTGTTTCTCATTCACTATGGTACCTGTATTTTGTAATCTGAATATTACATCCTCTCGTCATTCCGAAAGGAATTAATTTTTAAAGAATTAAATATTGTAAAAAGGGAAGAGGTACTTTCATTTAAAAGTATTTAATAAATTGTAGTTTTTAGGTAGAAAAAGAAAATTAGAAGAGTAAAATTATATTTAAATTTTATTATTGTTTTGGTTCCATGAAAAATTTGCATTTCTAATTTTCGTGATTTCTGAAAAAGTTACATAAACATAGCGTAGATACTGAATTTCCAGTAATTTTAACATTTTTCTTTCATCGCTTAAATTAACCAATGCTCATTATCACTACATCTCATCTGATTTTTCCTAAATGTGGAGCGGAAGGTTTTGAGAGGTATACCAGGAGATATTAAATAATTTTTATGAGGAAGCTTTAATTTAGGGGTGCATCACATTTTTTGGGGCCTGATAGCGGAGTTACTAACGGTCGGTGCATCAAGTTTCGGGTTCGAGTCCCGGCGGTGCCATGGATGTTTCTAGTGGTTCGGAATCCACTTTAAATCGTAGGTCCCAGTCTAATATGGCTGTTGGGCGTAGGGTTGACAACCCCCTACCCCGTAAAAAGAAAACATCTCGTCTAGAAATCTGCCAGTAGGCAGACAGCCTTGGGCCCAACAATGGGCTATTGCGCCACTGATGATGATGATGATGATCACATTTTTTAATAAATTCATGACTACTAGGTAGCTAAGAGAATCAAACAACTGTGGAAATACCATGATTTTCCCCACTTTAGAAGACTAATAAATTAAATACTTTTACGCACTAAATATATCTCAAGATTAGAATAATATGAATATGTATAAAAATTTTTAAATCTGATTTTTATCTCATTTTGTAGTTCTCTGAAAGTGCATCCAAGCGTAGTACGAATTTAGGGAAAAATCCCCTAAAAAGTGTTCAAAGTTGAATTGGCATTCTTGCTAAAATTTCAGATTCGCTTAGAAACGCGTGAAAGGATTTCCTACTGCAACAAAGACCGGATTTCACCAGAGATTCAAAGAAAGGGTTGAATGGCATGAGCTAGGGGAATTACAGATTCCCTATTCATTCACCCTTTTTGTGGCCTTGTATGAGCATTCAGCACTAACCTTACATTTCAAGTGGGGAGACAATCAGTAATTTAAGTTTTTTTTATTGTGGTATGATGAGTAGTATAAAACTGATTTTTTCTGATGAAACATTGAGCAATAAATTGCACTATAAAAATACAAAATTGTTTTAAAATATTCAATAATATGTGGAAAAATACAAATAATATTAACATTAAAATCAAAAACATTTTTTTAAATTGCTTATAAATTACTCAATTTTAAGTTGAAAACGATTTTTTTCTCTTCCTGTTGTTTACAGTCATGTTTGCGGCCTTTTTGGAAATGAATTCTAGGTAGATTATAAAATACAGAAATTATGTATACATGTTGTTTCTTATCTCACTTGGTAGACAGCAACTTCTAGACCAGGGGTGGCCAACCGAAATGATCTTGGCCCCTTTGGAAATGCATCATAACTCCGCGGGCCGAATATAAAATTATATATTCCCAAAGTAAATTTAAACCCACTATAGATATTCTTTTGGAGTTAAAAATTGAAACATAATGAGTTATTATTCTTGTGTATTTATTTTACTAGTGCGATATTTGTTTCTCTACACTTTCACTTAGCTTTTGCAAATCGATCTCCATTTGGGTAGTTGCATATCGTAATGGGTGTTGCAGTTTAGCGTCCGTTATGTTTGAGCTTGTTTTGTGTTGGGTAAATTTTATTTTAGATGTAATTTGAACCAAAAGCGCTAACAACTTCAACTAAGAGACTGGTTTGCTCTGCTATCAACAATCAATTGTGTTTATCGAGGGATGCTCACTGCATCACTGAGGTCAGTTATATTTTGTTAACTCAACTATAAACGCATAAATAAAACAGGCAATATCTGTCCTATATTCGCAAGAACATTATTTTTAAATTAAAGTTAATTTTTTCTCATAATTTCGTCAGTTAATTTTAGAATATATGGATGCACACATAATGCATTTTTTAATACATTGTTTTTCACTACTTTGGTCCATTATAAAATAAATATATTTTGTAAAAGTGTGATAAATCTCACGGCCCGAAAAATATTCTAGGTGGCCGCATGCCCACCTAGGCGGTTGCCACCCCTGCTCTAGATCAAGTCCCAGCACGCGTAATATGTACATAAATATATTTATGGAAAATTCGTGTTTTCATCTTTGGCACCTTTTATTTCAGATGCTGGCACAACAAATCACTGGGCTCTCGTTAATATTTGGAATCGACACTCGTTTCGAATTCTTTTAGCGGCCTGGTTGCTTGGTCCAGTCATCAACTCTCTGTTCTCGTTCCAAGGAAGCATAACGTCCACCTTCGCCATAACGAAACTGAGGCCTGTCATTTCAGATCTTGAAGAACTCGCCAGGCACACCGATGTTACTCCTGTCACCACCAGGGGATCTGCTGTCCAGATCTGCTTTATGGTTAGCTCAATCTTTACCTAAATGTTGACTATACATTAATGATAATGACACTTTTAATTCATGATGATTTAAATAACTAGAACTACATTAAATAATATTGTGTATATCTTGCTCAATAGACCGATATTGTATTTTTGACAATGAGAGCTTGCATATCACTTTCTGGGTTCCAGTGTAGACCACATATGTTAGGATTATATATGTAATATTAGCAATATTGTGAATATGGATATCTAGGGACCCACACTAGTTTACTAGTCAGTTCGAATACGATTCTTAATGATTATGTGCGCTGTGTTTACTGTATTGCAAACGCATAGAATATGTAGAGAATGTCACAAAGTGATTCGCATCAGCTCGCAATACTGAATGATATTTTTCTAATATGGTATGAAATACATATCAAACGCTTAAGAGGTTCCAGAAGTTTATTAACTCCTCTTCCATTGGAAATAATTATGATAAACAGAATATTAAAGTAAAATAAATAAATATGCAACAGATTAACGATTCATTAACCAAAAATTTATATTCTCGCTCTGAAATTTTTTTAAAATTATATATTATAATGTCAAGAATATATAGTATAAATATATAGTACGCATATTTATACGTATACGTATATTGTACGTATTCGTATTATAATAATAGTATACTTATATATAGTATATAGTTATTAAATGAAATAAAAAATTTTAATTACTAATAATAATTTAAATTTATATGACATTATAAAATAATAATTTTTTGCATAAGAAGAAATCAGTTAATTATTGTCTTTTCTTATTTTGAGTTATGTTAGAAAATTCATGTGTTTTCTCAATTTCAATACAATGACTTGAACATTTTAAAACTTTTTTTTAGCTTGAGAATTGAATTTTAGAGTAATTTCCCTTGATATTGATTTATTATTTTCCTTCATAAAATGGTTGAGAATATGTGTTGGATATTAGAAAAAGGTTGCTCGATTTTTGAAGCAAAAATCTAGAGATTATGAGCAGCATTTCCTCTGCTGTATTCGTTGCAGATATTAAGATTTGCTTCCATCTCACTGTTATTTTTCCTTCCAAACAGTTCAGTCAATGAATAAAACAGTTGATCAAGAAACATCAATCTAAAAAAATATTTCAACAGTTCAGTAAACAAGAAAGCACTTAAGTATAATTCAGTTGCATAAACAGTTTAGTGAAGTATTCAAGCGTATAAACTTTACATAAATTATGTGTTTTACCTTTAGATATCCTACCTTGAATACAAGTACACAACTCACGGTCAAAGCACAATATGAAAAAAATACAATATGTATTTTTTTAATTAAGTTGTTATCATCAATTTTTATCTTTTAAAAGTAGTGTATGATAACTATAAAAAAATTTGCTCTTTTACATTCAATAAAAAATGTTCTTGTTACAATTTTTTTAACAATTAATCATATGAGATAAGTACGAGAATCTATAGCCCAAGTTATGCTAATATCTTTATTTGTCCAATGTATCATCTTAGAATAACAACAAAGATTCAAAGTTGATATATTAGATTCACAGTTTGATAATTGACCAGTTTTCAAGTTTATGTATACAAATTTTGTTAAAAAATAATTCGTAATTTAAATTCACTGAAGCTTTTCGCTATCATTATTTTACTTTAATGATGCTTTATCTGATCACACATTATTTTATAGTGAGGCCAAATTGCGAGGATAACGAATAATTAAAACAATTATATTTACTGATGAAAAGATTATTCTAACAATGCAAATCAACAAGGATAAATTTTAAAGGTCCTTTTAAAATTAATCGTTAAACAATGAGTACGTTATTATACATTATTTATTAAAAAGTGTTTCACTTGTTTATAATTATCTTCCTTACTATCTGCATTATAAAAACCTGCGTCAAGGCTAATAAGGTATATTTTAAATGTTTTTATCTTTATAACTAAGCAATAAACTTCGATAGAAAATCAAATTTTCGTCGGTGATTCAAAGAAGTTTCAAGGGAATAAAATATTAGCTTCGGATACGAGAAAAAAAATCTCTTTTTTTTCGTTCCTTTATAATTTATGAGATTAAAAGGAAAATGGAAAAAATTCTATTTTAGATATTTCTATTAAAATAGTTGATAAAAGAGAAGACGTAATTTTTCTGAACATTTACATTTTTTTATTTCTGGATATTCCTCCCCACTAAAATCACCATAGAGAGTTGAGCGATATTTTATGTAGACAAAGTTTTAGTGTTTAGAAGTTTAGTGAATATCCAGAAATAATAATAATAATTAAAAAAAAAGATTTTAATAACCATTTATATTAACCGCTATATATACCAACCATATACCATTTATATATATAACCATTATTTTAATAACCATGATTTAAAACCATAATTTTAATATCAGAGATAGATTTCGATGGCATAGATAGCTTTAATATAGTTTTTTTAATCTCTATGGTTTTATAGATTTTAAACCATTGAGAATAAACCTTAAAATTTTATATTTGCATTTCAATGGCACAGACCAGCCCTGACCACTCGCACCTCTGGAAACGAATGCAAAACACCTCCATCATATTCTCGGCCAAAACGGTTGCAGAGAGCATGAAGAAAATCGAAAAGGGCACTCACATTCTGATTGTGGATTACATCTATGCTCTGAGCATCGCATCCGATTACGTGAAGAAGACGGGTCGTTGCACAGTGCAGGTGGAGGAGCTGCTGTTCTGCCAGAACTTCATTGCCCTGGCTCTTCGGAAGGGCACTCCCGCAAAAACCATGAGGAGAATCAACTCGAGGTAGGGTCACTATAATAATAATGAATTCTTTCGAGGTTCAAAGTTTGTGATAAAATCATTTTCATACGACTCTATGTCGTCTAAATGGATCAAAACAACCAAATATTTTAAAAATTCGTTATTACTCCGAGTTTCTTTGAATTATTTAAAGCATTTCAATACAATGTGGGTACAAAGCGATGCTGGAAAAACTATTTGAAGCAAAGTTAACGAGTTTGTCTTTATAAAATAATGTTTAATTCAGGATTGCCAAATGGGAGCCATCAATTTTAATAATAATTTCACTCATTCTAAAACGAAAAAAACTACCTTCCCCATTGGTAAACAACTTTTTCTTTTTGAAAGATTTTCAGATTTTCATGTAAGACTAAATAAATAATAATATAAAGACGAAATAGGATCCAAGTTTAGTTTGATAAAAATGTAAATATTTAAACATTAGAAAATTATTTTATAATTTTTTTTACATATAATTGCAAACGAATATCAGATGTATTTTTGTCAGTAGTGTACTAGGCTCGATGCCAAATCTTTATCGACGTAATTTTTGTTCATCTGTAGGTTATTTATTCATTACGAAAAACATCGAACTAGATATTAATTCCTTTATTAAATTAATACAATAACGTGCATCAAATTCTTTATTTGCTATTGTATTATACTGTAATATTTATTGTATATATGAGCAGTTTTCTTTAAAAGTGATGTAAGTCCATTTTTTACAAAAAGTTAGTGAATGATAACAATGAATGCAATCTGCTATAAGCTTTTTATCTATAAATAGTTCCTAAAATATCCTTTAAAATTTTCATCATTTTGCCATTATAAATTTACGTAATTAGTTAAATTACAAATATAATTACTTTGAAAGGGGTTTAAGTCCAGGCAACGCATGTTTGCTGCTGTAAACATGCGCGAAATGCCTGGCATTTTTGTTTCATCTTGGTAGCGCAATCTTGAGGATTTATTGAAAACATTGAATCAAAGAAGCACTTTGCAATGATGTTATCAATAAACAATGTTTTCCTTTTTATGTCTCATTTTTTTTTGTCTTCGTGACTCAACGCGCCACTTCCGACCTTGCCTTATTATACAAAAAATGTATGTTTTAATAAGCTCTACCACCCCTCCAAATTTATCCTTTGTATTTTGAACAAATCTGTATATTAAAAAGTAAAAAACGCAATTTTACTATGCAGTTTTATTTTAAAACTATTCAATAATCACTTATAAGTTTATCCTTTTATTTGTATTATTTCAAATATTAAAGTATACGCGGTATTTGAAACATAGTTACTATTTGCAAATATTGAAATTTACTTACTTAACTATAATTGTTGAAATATAGATAAGTGAATTATATAAATAAGTGAATAAGTAATATAAATAAGTGAATTATTGAATTTGGAAGGTATGCTTATTTTCACCAATTTTAATGGCATGTAACGATATTTTATCCACACATGTTACTCAACTGTATTTCTGTTCAGGGAATTTCATACAAACTTAATATTACTATATATGCTGTTTCACAGGTTGACCTACATCATCCAGGCAAAGCTGACCGACAGATGGATGAACCGCGTTTTCACCAACTACACGCACTGCACGAAGCAGCCTTCGGAAGAAAGCAAGCCTCTGAGTATCACGGACATTTTGGGTGGCTTCGTCTTCTGGGGCACAGGGATATTGGTTTCGATCCTGTTGCTGGGGATCGAAATGAGCGAGAACAGAAGACGCAACAAGCTCGCGAAGAGAAACTACACAGCTTCCACAACTTCGATTGTTCCTCTCGCAGAGAATGAAAAAGTTGAAAACAAAACCCGACTTCGAGCCATTTTTCATTTGGTATTTTAGGATGATGCAGTAGCAATGCTTGTATAGTAAATTAAATCATTACTAAGGCTTAATAGTAAATATTGCTTGTATAGTAAACTAAAATTATTGTCAAAATGTCTGAAATAGGTTGCTGAATAAATTGACAAATGTATAGTTGTATGAAATTATAATTTTTTTTTTGTGGTTGACATGAACTATATGAAAATCTTTTTATAGTTCAATATTTAATATTTATTTAAATAAATCTTAAGATATGTGAATACATAATTGAGTATTAACAAGAACTAATTTCATGTAGGATTCTTTAAAAAATTGCTTTTCGGTAATTATTTTTTTACTTAACCAGAAGTCGTTTTTTAGTATTCAACACAAATATAAAGTTTACAAAAAATAAGTAATATTCCCAAAATTTTATATGAGTAATACAACAATACATGGAGAAGCCTTACTCGTGGCTTTTACTTTAAAGCTTTTTATCACTGTTGAATGAGATTAATTTATTAATTAATGATATTTCCAATAGATTAAACTTTAATATGAAGAAAAATAATCAACTTTAGAATAATGTTCATTGAGTTTTACAATAACGTTATAAATAATAAAAAGTATATAACGAAGGAAGCAAGTGAACATTAAAACCAAACAATTTTTTTTTAAATGTCACCAAAATATGAAAAAAAAAAAAAATGTATAGCTTGCATTTATGAATTTATGTGAAAAGTTTTAAATGTGTGATCAAATCAATATTTCAGTATTTCAATATTCAATTCAATATTTAATATTTTCCACTATCACATTCATTTAAAAAAAGAATTGGAGTCAATATTTTTTAAAATACTGCTTGATTTTATGTAGAATCACATGATATGAAAAAATATTGTACTTTATATGCAAATTTATGTCAGATTTTTAATTTTTAATTTATTTCCTTGTGCTTTCCTACAGAATTTTAAAGTATATTTACTTTTTTGGGAACCATTATAAATGCTTAAGAATTACTTATTAATAAATAAAAATTAAACAATACAAATAAAATATTAATATAAATTAGAAAACACAAATGTGGACAAGAACATTAAACAAGAAAAGTTTTACTATGAATCATTACAGTTTTTGTTTAAAGTATAACAAGGGTCTTTTGAAGTCTTTTGAAGATTACGAACTTATTACTAAACTATAAAAATGACATTTTAATATAAACCTCAAATCAAGACAAAACAAACAAAATATAAATTTTCCTCAAACATCTCAATTGAATCGTCTTTTCTTAAAAAAAAAACATAGATTTTTACTCGGAGACAGCGCTTTACTGGCTTGCGAGAGAACTCTTAAGGCAATGACTTCGATCATCTTTGCATTTTTTGGACGTTTATTCTTTTGTATTTTTTTTCCCTTGTTATTTTTGTTATTATTACTATTTTTATTCTTCTTGTACTTGCCTTGCAATTGGGAAAAAAAAAATTTGAAGTCAACAAAACAGAATTTTTGATTTCGTTAAAAGTAGTACTTATAAACAAATTTTAAATTAGAATATATACATAGATTTTAAAGTTTATAATGAATTGTTATATTGAATACATTAGGAAACGTTTTATTAATTTTAAAGTGTAAACATTTTAAAACAAATTATCTTTATCACAACTTGCTTAAATGTTGCCCGAAATAAATAAGTCTCCGAAAGAGAATTTTAATGAAGCGAAATTTTTTTTTTTAAAAATAAGTCCCCTCCCAAAAAAGCAATTTAAACTCTTTCTTTTAAGATATTTTAAAATTATTCTTTCTAGATTTCTTTTAGTTTTTACACTTAAGTAAAATAAACTTAAATTTTTTCACTTGACTTTTCGTGATTTTTTTAACACATATAGTCCCGAATCCTTGATATAATTTTTCTTAAACTAACAAATTTTTTTTAATCAGCCTTTTTATAATATTTATGTAAGAGTTTTATGCAAATTGGTTTATGACGTCAATTTGACTTTCAATGAAGTGTTTAATAAATCATTTCCATTAAGAAGTCTCCATTGGATGGAATACATACAAAAAAAAAAAAAAAAAGAAAGAAAGAAATCATAAGTATGCTTTTCGTTCTATCTCTTTTTTGTTTTTATTTAGATTAAAAAGAAACAGTTCGAAAGTAATGTGAGCTGATAATTTATTTACGTGTGGCGCCGACATAAATCATTGGATTTTTGAGTCTTGAAGAAGATGTCTACTAGAAGAAAGTGTGGGAATCTTTGCGAAAGGAATAAACAAGATGACAAAAAATACCAATTTTGGAATGAATATTATAGAATACATTTTAGCTGAGTTACTTGACATGTATAACGAAATATTGAAGCACTATGACAGCTGACTAACAGCTACTTGATGATTAATAATTTATTTGTATCATTTTTAAAATATTTTCTTTAGATATTTCAAATTGAATGGATACATTTATTTTCTATATATAATATGTTTGAAAAGGACTTGAGCTATGGAGGTACTATTGTGCCCAAAAAGTAAGACCAATTATTATTTTTTTTCAAAAACTCTTTATTTATTCTTCCAAATTTATTTCATCGCCTTCAAAGTAATCCCCTTCGTACACAATGCACTTATGCCAACTTTTACTCCAATTCTCAATGCATGCTAAAACGTCACCGGCAGGGATGGCCTTCAAAGCGCTCGGCGATTCACGTTGATTCTCTTCAATAGACTCAAACCGGTGTCCCTGGAGTGGCCTTTAGAGTTTAGGGAATAGCCAGATATCGCACGGTGTGAATACGGTAGTTGTGGAAAGATATAGCGTTTCATTTTTGGCGAAAATTCCTCGAAGAATCAATGCAGTGTGAGTTGGCGCATTCAGTGTTTTCGGTACCAATCGAGATTTGACGCGTTTGAGGCCCAAAATGGAATTGACCGATCCTTTTGAAATTTCAACATCAGCAGCAAGGTCTCTAATTGTAAATTGACGGTTTGCAAGCACCAAATCTTTAATTTTTTGATGTGAGCTTCGTCGGTTGAGGTTGATGGTCGACCAGAGGGCCTTCTTTGAACTATTTATACCACTTCTAAACATTTCTTTCCGATAGAGGAATGCTCACTGAATGCGTTCTGCAACATTCTATATGTTTCCGCAAAAAAAGTTTAATGCAAGTTCTTTGCTCAATGAATTCAGACATTTAAAAAATCGCCGGAATCAGTTTAGCGTGTCAGAAAGCCAAGCGTAACTTAAAAATTAATGAATATTTTGATGTCAAATTTTACACAGATGTCAAAGATAGGCCCAGCAACCTAAAACAGAAAAAAAAATTAAATTCCATAAGCCCCGGGAATTTTAAATTGAAAATAGATCTTAATTTTTGAACACAGTATTATATATTCCTCTGTAAAGTGGTGTATATATATAGATATTGTATTATTATTATTATTTGCTATTATTATTCATTACATACATACATTGCATAATTACACACACATATATGTGTGCATGTAATGTAAATATCAATAAAATTTGATAGTTACTATTGTTACATTACTTAATATGTTTCATTTTTTATAGGACAAAAAGGTAAAAGCAATCAGTTTAATGGTTTCTATGAATTGATTTTTTTTATTATTCACGTTTATGCTTGTTCAAAATTATATGTTGATCTGAATAGGCCTGTTATTTTTAATGTATTATCAAGCACTCAATCACGTGCAATTTCTTGAAAACGATTTAAAAATTGAATATGTTTTTTTAATCGCATAAAATGCATAATTAATTTTTAAATCACCAGTACCCAATAGTGAAGACTCTTGATTGAAGAAATAAATAAATTGAAAAAAGCATTAATATACCATAAAAATCGCAATCGCAATCCAATAAAATATTTTAAATTTTTTTTAAAAAACCTATTAGTCGAGGGGTAATATATATTTGATGGCTAGTAGAATTGAGATACTTACGTTGCGGATAATAAAGTCATGCGATGTTTTTCAATAAATTAGAAAACTGAGAAATAATATTTTCCCACTATTTAAATGTTTACTTTCTCAATAAATGCTTCCTTTTGCTACATATTTTAATATTTCATCTTTCGTCATCACTTCTAGCAGCGGTTACCCTATCCTCCCGTGGAATCTCTTTTTAATTTGCTATTTTATTGTTTTATGTTATTCATTTTCTTATTAAAATTTTTAATTTGGGGACATTTTCCTTAACTACTTATTTTCTGTTTTTTGATAACCATGTTTCTCCTACTTATCGCCATGTACTCATATTTGACCAGATAGGAGTTTAAGGCCCTCTGGGCACAAGGTACTCCGATAAACTGTAAAGACTGACTTAAATATTTCATTAAAATCTGAAAAACTTTATTAAACACTATCTGTTAAATGTTTTTAATACAATTAGCAAATGATTAGAAGTGCCACAAGAATGGCACTACGTGCCACAATTTATGTATCTCTGCATTAATGCCACCACCCTAAAAAGCCCACCAATAGGGAGGGAGAAATGATGCTTTCCGGAAGGACTTTTAAGAGTAACTTACCCTTATTTACATTTTGTATGGAACTCCCACCAGCCACCAAATTATCGATGCGAGACGCTTACACATGCTGTCACAATCTGTATTGAGTCTACTCATTTCTGAAAGCAGTGAGTGCGCCAGAGGATTCGAGCTTAAGCACACTAGCTTCTCAAGTTAAAGTGTGCTACACGTGGCTTTGCAGCATAACTTTCCAAGTGAAAAAAGTATTATCTTTGTATTTATTTTGTATGACATATTTTTAAGTGATAGTGGTTATTAGATTGGCATAGATAAGACTAATTAATATGTTAATTATCTGTTATAATTAATATGTTACAATTAAACATTTAATTGTTTTCCTCAAAACAAAAGGTAAAATTAATTATGCTCTTTATTGAAAATTTGCAATGACAAATTATAAAGATTGGTAATAAAGTAGAAAATAACGAATAAAGTATTTTCGAATGTTCGAAAATTTAATTTTTTTTAACAGCAAATGATAGAACAAGTTTTCATGTTCTTTTCTTTCATTGAAATCGTTTCTCATGTTCCAGGAAAGTGATATGAAATTAATGATTGATCTATTTAAAAAATTATAAAGCAACTAAGCAAAAAGTTATTATAAAGTTATATTCTTTTAGCAAAGGCAATATATAATCTAAAACAGTAAAAATTTCTCTCTCTCTCTCTCTCTATATATATATATATAGAGAGAGAGAGAATTATATTTACAAGCTTACAATATTTTTGGTTAGCTTTAATACATTAATTTTTGAAATTCATAAAATAAATAGAATTAATTTATTTTTTATTGTAATTTGTGGGTGATTAAAGGATATCTTCAATTTTGTTCATGTTTTAAAACAGCATAAAAAGATAGAACTTCTATTGATCTGCATTATAGTCCAATTAATTTCCTTACCAATGTAACATGGAACAAGTTTACAGGAATATATTTATATTCTCTCTAAAAAGTTACAATTAAATTTTAAAAGTAACAATATACAAATGTATGAAAAAAGCATTTAAAATTTACTGGAATGCTTTTAGAGGTAACTAATCTTTAAAAAATGTAAATAAAATTGATAAAATGCTAATGCTAAATAAATCAATTTTGCTTTGTGTGAGGTCATTGAATTTGGAAATTCAGATTTATTGTTAATTATACTGATAATTGCAAAAAATGCAGGTCATTCAGAGGGAAGACCGTATAGAAGAGTATTTATTGACTTGGAAATTCCTAATTCATAAATATGTATGATGGCATATGACGAATAGGAAATACTTATTTTTAAGAATGCTTAAATTACAATAATAATGCTTATTTATACATTTATTTATGCTTATCAGCTAGATAATAAGCTAGATAAATATTTTATTTCATAATTAAATTCTGTGGTTTGATTGTATACTTTGTTTCATGGTAATTAACTGTTTTGTGATAATACAAAAAGTATCGACGAGCACAACGAAATGTTATTCACCATAAATATGAACTAGTTCGGAAAATTTATCATTATTCAGTATACATAACGGAAAGGAGACACAAATGTTGCTGTATGGTGGAAAGGGAGGTTTCCTTTAAATTTTGTCCACATTTGATGAGAAGAGATGCCAAATCACAAAAATAACTGTAGGTAGCTCAATCACAGTGAAATATGTTGTCAGAAAGTACGTATAAATCCACATTAATTCTCTGCAGTATGCTCAACAACAGTGAAGAAAATTGCCAAATAGCAACATTTTTGTATCTCTAATCAAGCAAAGATGGAAATCGTATCTTAACATCATTCTCCAAGAAAGGCCATCCATTAATTTTCTATAGTCTGCTCAACAACAGTGAAGGAAATTGCCAAATAGCACCCTTTTTGTAGCTCCAATCAGTATGCTCAACAATAGTGAAGAAAACTGCCAAAGAGCAACATTTTTGTAGCTCTAGTCAAGCAAAAATGGTAATCGTATCATAGCTTCATCCGCAAATAAAGGCCCTGCATTAGTTCTCTGTATGCTGCTCAACAACAGTGAAATAAATTACCAAATAACACCATTTTTGTAGCTCTAGTCAAGCAAAGATGGAAATCGCATCATAACTTCATCCGCAAATAAAGGCCCTGCATTAGTTCTCTGTATGCTGCTCAACAACAGTGAAATAAATTACCAAATAACACCATTTTTGTAGATCTAGTCAAGCAAAGATGGAAATCTCATCATAACTTCATCCGCAAATAAAGGCCCTGCATTAGTTCTCTGTATGCTGCTCAACAACAGTGAAATAAATTATCAAATAACACCATTTTTGTAGCTCTAGTCAAGCAAAGATGGAAATCGCATCATAACTTCATCCGCAAATAAAGGCCCTGCATTATTTCTCTGTATGCTGCTCAACAACAGTGAAATAAATTACCAAATAACACCATTTTTGTAGCTCTAGTCAAGCAAAGATGGAAATCGCATCATAACTTCATCCGCAAATAAAGGCCCTGCATTAGTTCTCTGTATGCTGCTCAACAACAGTGAAATAAATTATCAAATAACACCATTTTTGTAGCTCTAGTCAAGCAAAGATGGAAATCGCATCATAACTTCATCCGCAAATAAAGGCCCTGCATTAGTTCTCTGTATGCTGCTCAACAACAGTGAAATAAATTACCAAATAACACCATTTTTGTAGCTCTAGTCAAGCAAAGATGGAAATCGCATCATAACTTTATCCGCAAATAAAGGCCCTGCATTAGTTCTCTGTATGCTGCTCAACAACAGTGAAATAAATTACCAAATAACACCATTTTTGTAGCTCTAGTCAAGCAAAGATGGAAATCGCATCATAACTTCATCCGCAAATAAAGGCCCTGCATTAGTTCTCTGTATGCTGCTCAACAACAGTGAAATAAATTATCAAATAACACCATTTTTGTAGCTCTAGTCAAGCAAAGATGGAAATCGCATCATAACTTCATCCGCAAATAAAGGCCCTGCATTAGTTCTCTGTATGCTGCTCAACAACAGTGAAATAAATTACCAAATAACACCATTTTTGTAGCTCTAGTCAAGCAAAGATGGAAATCGCATCATAACTTCATCCGCAAATAAAGGCCCTGCATTAGTTCTCTGTATGCTGCTCAACAACAGTGAAATAAATTACCAAATAACACCATTTTTGTAGCTCTAGTCAAGCAAAGATGGAAATCGCATCATAACTTCATCCGCAAATAAAGGCCCTGCATTAGTTCTCTGTATGCTGCTCAACAACAGTGAAATAAATTATCAAATAACACCATTTTTGTAGCTCTAGTCAAGCAAAGATGGAAATCGCATCCGCAAATAAAGGCCCTGCATTAGTTCTCTGTATGCTGCTCAACAACAGTGAAATAAATTACCAAATAACACCATTTTTGTAGCTCTAGTCAAGCAAAGATGGAAATCGCATCATAACTTCATCCGCAAATAAAGGCCCTGCATTAGTTCTCTGTATGCTGCTCAACAACAGTGAAATAAATTACCAAATAACACCATTTTTGTAGCTCTAGTCAAGCAAAGATGGAAATCGCATCATAACTTCATCCGCAAATAAAGGCCCTGCATTAGTTCTCTGTATGCTGCTCAACAACAGTGAAATAAATTACCAAATAACACCATTTTTGTAGCTCTAGTCAAGCAAAGATGGAAATCGCATCATAACTTCATCCGCAAATAAAGGCCCTGCATTAGTTCTCTGTATGCTGCTCAACAACAGTGAAATAAATTATCAAATAACACCATTTTTGTAGCTCTAGTCAAGCAAAGATGGAAATCGCATCATAACTTCATCCGCAAATAAAGGCCCTGCATTAGTTCTCTGTATGCTGCTCAACAACAGTGAAATAAATTACCAAATAACACCATTTTTGTAGCTCTAGTCAAGCAAAGATGGAAATCGCATCATAACTTCATCCGCAAATAAAGGGCCCTGCTCAACAACAGTGAAATAAATTATCAAATAACACCATTTTTGTAGCTCATTGGAAATCGCATCATTCATCCGCAAATAAAGGCCCTGCATTATTTCTCTGTATGCTGCTCAACAACAGTGAAATAAATTACCAAATAACACCATTTTTGTAGCTCTAGTCAAGCAAAGATGGAAATCGCATCATAACTTCATCCGCAAATAAAGGCCCTGCATTAGTTCTCTGTATGCTGCTCAACAACAGTGAAATAAATTAAAAAATAACACCATTTTTGTAGCTCTAGTCAAGCAAAGATGGAAATCGCATCATAACTTCATCCGCAAATAAAGGCCCTGCATTATTTCTCTGTATGCTGCTCAACAACAGTGAAATAAATTACCAAATAACACCATTTTTGTAGCTCTAGTCAAGCAAAGATGGAAATCGCATCATAACTTTATCCGCAAATAAAGGCCCTGCATTAGTTCTCTGTATGCTGCTCAACAACAGTGAAATAAATTACCAAATAACACCATTTTTGTAGCTCTAGTCAAGCAAAGATGGAAATCGCATCATAACTTCATCCGCAAATAAAGGCCCTGCATTAGTTCTCTGTATGCTGCTCAACAACAGTGAATTATGATGCAAAAAAACAACATTTTCAGCAGTCAAATGAAGTTGGAAAGTTTTAGCACCAGTTTTAGCGGCCGAAGGCAAGCAAAGAGGGGAATTGTATCATAATCTCCTCCTCCAAGAGGATCATATTCTCATCCTCCAAGAGGATCATAATCTCCTCTTCCTAGTTAACCTTGAAGTTAAAATAATTGTAATAATGCTCTGTTCGTAAAAGGTTGTCTCTATGTCATTTTGCCCTTTTTGGGAAGACAACCAAGAAACTACAATGAAAGGATATATTCGTAAATTTTTTATGGCGTAGTTGTAAGTGAATAAAAACTGATGAATAATTGTTGTACAGCATATCTTTTTTGGATTTAGGATATATACGTGGTATGCATGTATATGTTATATGGTAATAATTTTTTTAAATATTTGAAAATGAAGTAAGTGACCTTTTTTGTCATCTCTTTTTGACATGTTAAATTTGTCTGAAATATTGTAGCATATAGCCGAGCTATCATATTGTTGTTTACAAGGAAATTTCATAAAAATCAATTCAATAAACCTTTCACCTAAAAATTTTTTTGTTAAAATAAAACAAAGAGGACTGAACTTATTGTTAGGTAAACATAAACAACCCTCTAAACATAAAGAAATAAATTAAACAATTGTGGATGATTGAAGGAAGCTGGACTTTTGCAAAAGTAGATATCTTCTCACGTCGATAGCCCATTCGAATGCACTATATGTAAATCACTTTTATCAAGTAATTATTCTCAAAGCCAAAAAACACTTTATCTTTTTTTTCTCACAGCAGTGATGGCCACTCGCGGCCATGCTATTTCAATCTAGCTGAACAAACTCATTACAAATTTTTGTTGCCACTAGAGGGCACAAACAGTAGACAAAATGGGTTTCGCATCATATATCGTGTGTTATCTAGTACACGAAAAAGCCTGGAATCAAATTATAGATTATTAAAAACGCGTGTTTTCCAGCTGTATTAGGAAAAAAAATTATTAAAAACGCTTCGCGAGAGAGCTAATTTAATAATGAACTGTCATGCTGATAAAATTTTTCATCATTCTAACAAATATAATGATAAATCTTCGTTAAAATATTTTTTGTTATAATTTTTAAATGCATATATTTACGATTTATTTTGTCTTAAATTAATAATATTTTTTTTACAAAATTCAAAAAAGGCTCTTTAAAGCCGTAAAAGATAAAACAGATCTTGATAGAAATATGGTATGTCCAAGAACAGGCGCGAATCTCGCGTGGAATATAAACCGCTGCGGATTATATGAGATCTTTTTATTTTTTGGGGGACTGAAGTTATGCTTATGGGTTACGAATATGGCACGCTATGTAACGAATTCTAATACTGAAAAAATTATAGTTTAATTTATTAAATGAATTAAAAATTTTTTTAAATTCCAGGCAATCAAATTCTAATTCAAATTCCGATTCAGTTATCATTTCTTTATGGCATGGTGAATTTGAAAGAGATTCACAGCTATTCAAGAGTGCGCTAACGGAGGCCGCGATACATGACACCTAAAAGGAATGGAAGACGATATCTCTGGATAATTTATACATTATGAAAGATTCTCCCCTTATAACAGGCGGGCTGAAAATTTCACAGGATAACACATAGATGGCGCTACTAGTATTAAGTCCATATGAATTTTAGTTAGCCCTAACCTTCAAAAGACAAGTGTATAAATTTGACAGCTGTTGCACTATTAGTATGTGAGTTATAGCATTTTTAGTGAAGCAACTTTTGTTAGTTTGAAAAAATGGATAAAAAGGAATTTCGTGTGTTAATAAAGCACTGCCTTTTGGCGAAAAAAAATACTATTGAAGCCAAGGATTGGCTTGATAAACATTATTCGGATTTTGCACCAGGAAAATCAACCGTAGAGAAGTGGTTTGCTAAATTTAAACGAGGCGAAATGAGCACCGAGGACGATGCACACAGTGGACGCCCCAAAGAGGCTACCGACGAAAACATCAAAAAAGTCCACAAAATAATTTCTGATAACCGTAAAGTGAAGTTGATTAAGATAACTGAGACCCTAAAGATATCAAATGAACGTGTTGGACATATCGTGAGTGAATATTTGGATATGCGAAAGCTCTGTTCAAAGTGGGTGCCGCGCGAGCTCACAATCGACCCAAAACAACAACGAATGGATGATTCTAAGCAGTGTTTGGAGCTGTTCAATCGTAATAAACCCGAATTTTTGCGACGATATGTGACAATGGATGAAACATGGCTCCATCCTTTCACACCGGAGTCCAATCGACAGTCAGTCGAGTGGACTGCACGTGATGAACACTAAAAATGCTATAACTCACATACTAATAGTGCAACAGCTGTCAAATTTATACACGTGTCTTTTGAAGGTTAGGGCTAACTAAAAATTATATGTATTTAATACTAGTAGGGCCATCTGTGTGTAAGCCTACGAACTTTTCAGCCCCTCCTTGTATGACTTGTCTTTAATTAAGATGAGAGAAAAGCATCTACGTATTCAACTCAATGCCATTGATGCATATAGTCAAATGCGTGCAAAAATCTCGAGTCCCTCCAATACAAGGATGCCCATAAAGTTTTTTTGCAATTTCAAAAATTTATTACAAAGATAAATGAAAAGACGGATAAGTAAAAATTACTGTTAAATGATATATACTCGTATATATATATATATATATATATATTGCCTCATTTAATTTAAGTTTAAGTTTTTGAATCATTTATTTTTAATTTAATCTCAGTTTAATGCATCTCCTTATGGGCATCGTTCATGGCACGAATCACATCAAGATCGTACTCGATATTTTGCCATGGCAGCTGTAGTACCAGAGGTGGCAATACGATCAGTGCTTTCCTTTGATTAAGCTTAGCCATGTACATGACCATTGTATGATACACCATTGTTTTATATTTTCACCATAATCCCATAGACAAAAGGGGAGGGGAGTGATATCTGGTGCACGTGGTATCCAGCGTTTAGCTAAAGATATCCTGTTTAGGTCTAAAGCAGAAGAAAGTATTGATAGCATTGCCACCATTGATGCTACAGAATCCATGGCAAGAAATCGAGTACCATCTTGACGTGTTTCACGCAACGAATGGTGCCCTAAGGAAGATGCATCAAATTAAAATCAAATGAAGGTCTAAAGCAGAGGAAAAAAATTATGACATTGTCACCATTGATACTACAGTATCCAGGGCAAGAAATCGAGTACCATCTTGATCTGCTTCATGCAATGAATGATACCCTAAGGAAGATGTATTAAATTTAAATTAAACGAAGCAAAATAAACTTAAACATAAACATCTCATTTTGTAATAATTTTAACTTGTCTGTCTTTTCATTTGCCTTTGCAATAAATTTCTGGAATATATAAAGATACTTCATTGACTTCTTATATAGTTTATTAGGATCAAACTATAACTTCTTCCTTTGAATTACATAGGAACCATCGAACTTCCTTTGAATTACCATCGACACAACTATCGATGTTCTAAACCCATGGTTTTGCAAAATTCTCAAAATAAAAAAAATCTGTATAAAGAAAATAATGTTATTAAGGAGAGAATAATAAAACTAAAAACTATCATTGTTTTCTTTCGTTAATTACGAACTGGTTAACAACTCATAATTGTAATTATCAGAGAGGAAGTTGAATATCTACAATTTAAAAATATTTTACTAGTTTTAAAAACAAGAAATTTCTTCATTCACGAACCAAATTATATATCCTGAAAATCATTGGAAAATCGAACTGTTAAATTATCTGTAAGGATCAGCAGATTTATCACAGCATTAGAATAATATAAAATATTCCATTCGCGGTACACGAAACCTCAGAACTTTCTATTGAAAATTCAGGAATGACAATTGTTTTGCTTAATCAGATTTTTTAAAAAAGCTAATAAATGCACGAGTTATCGGATTCAATTTTGTACAATTATTTTCCATCGAAAATCAATAAAACGAATCTTTAAATAAGTACATTAAACAGTTGTTGACAAAAAAATTTATTGTTGATAGTTTCCTTTAAGTTGGAACATAAATTTCACACAGAAAAACTTAAAATTTTCTATCTTAAAGTGAGTTAGTTATATGAATTGATTGTTATTTGAAGATAAACAATGTAAAAACGTAAAAACTTGACAGTTTACAAAAATACTGCTAATATTTTATTGGTAAAATAATGAATTTCATTATTTTTTAAGATTTGAATTTTTTAATAAAATATTTATCCTCAATTATAATATAACGGGCGTATTTGGAAAGTAAAAAAGTATAAATTTGTTTTACTATTTTATCTTTTAAATATTCTCAATTTCTCAGCAATTATATGAGTAAGATTATTTTACATTTAGTAGAATGTACAAAGCTCAGCGGTGATAAAAGTTTCAATATATTTTAAGAAATAATTTAGTAAATAAAATAAAGAAAATCTTTCGATTAATTAGCAGTATGTTAAATTAGCTTATTTCATCACCTTTTAAGGAATAATTTTAACTTTCTTTTTAATTCGATTGTCTATTATGTGCTATTTTATTTCATCAGTAAAATTTTGTTGATTACAAATACATTTAAAATGAATTATATATTTATTTCAATAGAGTAAGATGAAACCAGAATTGAAAGCACGATATACTGAGGTAAGTTTGCATGTTTGTTAGCTTTAATCGTTACATAATTAAATATTGAATAATTAGTTGCAATTATACAAATAATTTCAGCAGTCACGACTTGTCGTTAGCAAACACAGGAAGACGATTTATTCATAGCTTTTCAAATTATCTACTCGTAAAAAATGAATATTTAATTGTATCGTATAAACGAGAGGCATATAGCGTATATCAGGCCCATAGCTTTCATAAGCCTGTATGTATCTATATAGATATATGCATAGATAAAAATAAACATACAGAAACATAGAAACCGAGAATTCTTAGAAATTTTTGTAACGCACAAACAAATAGTGGTTAGACTTATATACAGATCCGCTAATCTCTCAATTAACGTAGATACTTATCCGTTAGCCGGGAACAAGTGATAAAGCGCTGAATATCGCTAAATATAGAATGTCTTTTATTTCTTTAGTTGATATATCTTTATTTATAGAGGCAGTCATAATGGTAAATCTGATGTTGACGAGATGTGCATGCGGTTAACTGGAAAGTATCAAAACGTACGCAAGAAATAATAACAGAATAAATACCATAAATAATGAACATTACAGGATTTCTTTTCATTTCGGCTTATATACAGGTTTTGAATTTTGGTCGAATTTTTTGAAGAAAAAACGGCTTATACACGAATTAGCTTATATTCGAAAATAGAATCTATAATATAAAAGCAAATAAAGTATTTAGTGTTGTTATTGTGTGATTTTATAAGGACCAAATACTAAAGTGATTAGTCAAATGATTTCAATTAGTTAGGTTTTTTTATATATATGCCTGGGAATGTTTGTTTGCAAATATAAGTAGATTTGAGTAGGCTTTCACATTTTAATGCATTATTTATCAATAAACCCAGCTAATTTGTTGCATGCAATTTTGAAATAAAACTGGTAAGGAATTCTATAGGAATATATAGGAAATAAATTAGGAATAAGGAATAGAATATAGGAAATAAATTTAAATTTTTCAATAATTTCTCAGAATTTTCTTCAAAAGTAAAATCAATAGATAGATTATGAATATTTACATATATTTATGACTTAAACATTTTTTAAAGTAAAAAATCAATTCATTTTAAATTGGTTTGACTAATGAAATTTAAATTAAATTTTTAGTGGCCTCCATGGGCTATGGATGTTCCTGTTGGCAACAAAACTGTTTTCGTAGGTGTGTTGAAAGATGTCTTCGAGGCTCTGAGTTATTCGTTAAATTATAAGTAAGTTTTAAACAATGTTTTAAATACAATTTCAAATAAGAGCGAAAATAAGTGTTTTAGAAATTATGAAAATGGAAATATATTTGATGATCTTCCAGAATTTTGTAAAGCTTTTTTTTCCCTTAGAAAGCAACAGTTTTAATATAAAATTAGAGACTTTCGATAGTATCTCTGATAATTTGCAGAACTTATTTATCTCTATCAGTAAGTGAATGGAGGAAATGTGGTGGTATTTCTAATAATTTGTCGTATTTTTTGAGTTTCTTGGTATCAAAAAAGCTTTAAAATGTTCGGAAATTCGAAATGCTCCAGTATCAATTTAGGCAGACAACCAATTAAGTCAATCTGCCCTCCTTAATCCTAAAATCCCTATTATAATGGGAAGAGAAATTAATCAAACCATTATTTAAACGATTCCATCCGATTACTTTGGATAAAAGCACATGCAGGCTATTTTGGCAATGAGTACCCAAATAGCCTATCCAAAGATGACGCCACAATTTGTCTTCAGTATCGACAAATTGTGTTGAGGATTAAGCACAACAACATTTATTCGTGCATTTAACTGAATAAAATTCAATGTTAATTGTTTTTGTGCATCGTTTTTAAAAAAATTGCAAAAAGAATACACAATTTCCACAACAAAATGGCGCTATTTACTTAGAATTCGATGAAATTTTTTTTAATTTCATAAAGTTGGAAAACAAATGTACAAAAATTTCATTTTTTAATTTCAGTAAAAGTATTAATTTTTTCCCTATTCCCTGGTTAGTCTAAAATTTTTATTATTTTCCGTATCAATTACATATTGCAAATGCTCTGTAAAACTCAAAGCAAGCGTTTTTGCATTATTCTTATTAGTATAGTTCAACTAACAATTATATCGAAAAATAAACATCTGACTTAAAGGCGGAAATGGATGAATCGATTATTTGTTAGGGGGTGCTAGTTACACATATACATGGCGCAAAACAATTTTGAGAAAAAAGTACAATAGTTATTGTACAGTTTTTTTTAATAATTATTGTAAAATTCTTTTTTGATACCCTGTACTTTAAAAATTGATTATTAAAAATATAAATTATTTTTTTTTGTAATTAAAACCCCTCTGACATTACCTATCTACCCTTTTATACCACTGTGCTTGTATCCTGCCGATTTGGCCAATTGCCAATTTTCTACGTAAAGAGTGGTTAAACTGCAATTTGAGTGATTTGATTGTTAATTGTTTTCGATCGCTTTGAAATGAAATTATTTAGTAAAATATCCCAAATTTTGCATGAAAAATGTTAGAAGAAAAATTATATTTGTAAATATGACGATTTTCAGAGGTAAGATATATCTATGTGATATCAATTTTATCTCTTTTCAATATATCTAGGAAGATATTTCAATATCAAAGCATTCATCTCATCAATATATTTAATCTTATTTTGATTTTTCATATTAACTTGAATCAGTGTTTTTTTGTTCTTAAAATTGGCAAATGTAAAATGTTATGATTTTTTTTCCAGATTAAATCTATACGAAGATTTATTGTATTTCTGTATTCACTTTGATGTTAACAATCTGTAATAGAGATGAAACTAAGCAAAATTAAAAATAAATTATTTTTTTATAAAATGCAATTGTAAATTCTCTTTACTTAATAAATTATATTATTGGTATTTGTTAAATTACACGTATAAATCTTTTTGTTTTCATTTGTAAAATATCACAATTTTTATTGGAGAATAACAATTTATCTTTTAATGAAGAAATACGAATTCTTGTTAGCCATGTCTGATTTAAAAAAAATTATCCATAAATATCGGAAATTGTAATAATAACATTTATTGTTTTAAAATCATTGCCTTCAATTTCAACTTGTTCCTTTTTTTTACTCTTACAGATTTCAAATAGAATCGCAGGAAGACCACCAGTTCGGTTCACTACAAAAGGATGGCTCATACAGTGGAATGCTGGGAGCGCTTGTTAGAGAGGTTTTCCAATTTCTGGTTCTTTCCTTTCAGTTTTAATTCTATACTCGTTAAAAGAAGAGGTCCGCTGACAATTTGTTTAGCAAAAAGAAAAGAAAAGAGCATTAAAAATATATAAACATGCTTTCTCCTAACACACTGGCAAAAGCGCCTCCCTGTGGCGTTTAGCAAAAAATGTCCAGTTGGAGATTTTAGGATCACCCCCTAGAAGAGATTTGGTTTGGTTTGTCATTCTATGACCATTTTATGCACATTTTAGGCTAATTAGACCTGTACCTATAGTTTAACGTGGATTCCGAACCACTCACAAACAACCGTGCCACCGGCAGGATTCGAAACTGAAGCCTGTAGTACCAAAGGTCCGAGCGCTAGACAAATTGGCCATCAGGTGGCCCCAAGAGGAGAGGATTTTCTGTTGAGAAACGTTTAGTTTGCAGTCTCTCACCCCGAAATATATTTAGCGCAACCTGCGTGTCAGTTGGCCTACAGATTTTCACAAAGAGTGGTAGTATATTTCGCGCACACTGCGCTCAGCCGAGTGTCGGATTTTCGGCTTAGACGTGGAGTCCTTCCAAGAATTTATAATTATCTGTTTTTAAATATATTAGATAATGTTGGTCTCTAATTGTATGTGTGTTGTGTTTATGAGTGCGCAAATAAAGCTGTGCCTCAAGTTATCTGAACTGAACTCCCCCCCGCCATTGTTACAATTAGGTTGCCCAACCTGTGAACTGCAATCGGCAATTTGTCCTAAATATGATAGTTCTGATTTGACAAACATATCATAACACATATACAATAAATTTAAATTTTGTATTAAACACTAACATACACTATAGTTTTTAATACGACGGGTAAGAGAATCCTTTCATTGCTCCCCCCCAAATGATAAATATTTTCTCTAATGATTATATACTAAATGTAATTTTAAAAAAATTGAATAACATTAAAAAAAATTCTTTCAACTTTTAATTTGTAATACAGTTACATTTTCTCATCAGAACTTTTTGTAGCGTCCATCGAATATAAATAAAAATACGTGTATATATAATATATACATATTATAAATACATACATACATACATACACACGCACGCACACACACACACATACATACACACACGCACATATATATATATATATATATTTATCTAAGAATCATAATTTTTACTATGCAAGTTTTGACATAATAATTCATTAAAAAATAATAATTATTAGAATAGGCTGAAGTGTCCCATATATGTGTTAATAATTGTTTTGTGTGTGGTAGTATCCTGTTAATTATGCTTTGTGATCCAAATCCCTAATAGGAAATCGACATTGCGGGTCCCTTTGTGGTGTCCGAGCAGCGAGCCATCGTGGCAGAGTTCACCACCTTCCTAGAAAGCTCCTCCTTGGGGATCATCACTGGTATAAAGTCCGACGACAGAAACATATTCCTCTACGCCAAAGTGTTTTCATGGCAGGTGAGCTATTCTCTTACATTTGTAAGGAGTTTTTTTAAATTTTTTTTACAATAATAAACAATATACATAATTATGCAGGCACGCAACCAGGAATTTATATTGGTCTTATCCTGAGGTCCCCCTCGTCCTCCAGAATTTATCATGGAGGATGAAGGGGGAGGGGGGTGAATTTATACATGAATTTATTAGATCATATATTTTATCGAACAAATTAAAATAAAATAATGAAAACGAGAATCAATGAAATAATTTACACGTTGTTGGGTAAATAATGGTTATAATAATATAATAATGTGATGAGCTTTTACTATCCTTCACACTTTCCGGGTTAATTTTCCTCCCTCATTTTATTCAGTTCCATAACAGTAGTATGACTTTTATAAACTGAATAATAAATTGTTTAAAAGTAACATTATCTACAGCAGATGATAATAATATTAATGAAGTAAAAGTTTCATGTGCCAAATCAATTAATAATTATGATTAACAGTGATGAGACGATCCATACTTTTTAAGCCCTTTAAATTTCTATTATATTAAACGATTTTATATTTCAGATAATTGAGAAATAATTCTGGTTGAACAAGTTAATCTGAATATTGTCAGAAGATAAAAATTATTAATAAAGGAGCTCCCATATAATTTCCTTATTTTTTAAAACCATTCTTTGTGGTTGCTGTAAAAACAGCTAAATTGAGGCTGCCAATTTTTAAAATTAAAACTTTTAATTACTTGAAACTAAAATAATTTTGAAATTTAGTGTATTAATATTATTTTCAGAGACTCATAAAGTTTTCTTCAAAACTTTTTATCATTCTCCTTTGTTCTTGAAGAATAAATAAATAAACTTTAGCTCAGATTTGTAAACATGTTATAAATAGTATATGATGCATTCCTGTATAGCTTATTGTGATGTATTTGTTTGATTTTATGAGAGTGATATATATATATATAAACTCCTGTTTGTGAAAATTGCAACACCATGAAGGAAACAATATGGTGTTGCAATTGAATGAAATTGAATGAAATTTAATACACGGTTGAGTAGTAGTGGTACAAGTAAATAATTAAATGTTCAAAGCAAACAAACAATAACAAGAGATCGGAATCAATATTTGGCGTAGCCACCCCGCGCCGCAATAAGTGCTGCTACACGACGTGGCATGGAGTCAAACAAATTTTGAATGTCCGCCTGAGGAAGAGCATTCCATATTGTTTGTATGCGCACCCAAAGTTCGTCTGCAGAAGCAACAGGACGAGGATCACGAGTGAGACGCCGACCAACGAAATCCCACACATGTTCAATCGGTGACATATCCGGGGAATACGCAGGCCAAGGAAGAAGCTGTACCTGCCGCGTTGCAAAGAAGGATTGAACAGTCCTAGCGATATGAGGGCGGGCATTATCCTGTTGAAATACAGCGCCTGGCAAGCTTTGAAGGAAGGGAACAGCTTGGGGCTGTAGAACTTCACTGATTTACCGGTTGCTGTTCAGATTGCCCACAATTCTTAGCAATTGAGATCGCCCATGATATGCTATGGCACCCCAGACCATAACTCCGGGTGTTCGTCCACTGTGGCGTTCGATAATGCACTCCGGAAGGCGGCGTTCACCGGCATAGCTTCTGACACGAATGCAGCCCTCATGGTACCACAAATTAAAGCGGGATTCGTCAGGAAACACGACATGCTGCCAATCAGCACGCCAGTCTCTATGCTGAGCGACCCATTGTAGCCGCAGGCGGCGATGGTTTAGCGTGAGCGGGATCCTGTATAAAGGAGTCCTTGCGTGCAGTCCACGCTTCAGCAGACGTCTACGAATTGATGAAGCACACAATGAAACACCTGTAGCTATTGGCCACTGTGCTGCCAATTGTCTACAGGAAGCTGTACAGTCCGTCAGCGCCCTACGTACCAGGTGTCAATCATCGCGAGCTGACGTCACATTTCGGGGTCCACTCCCGGATTTCCGAGTTGTCCGACACTCGTCCGTCCACTGCTTCCAAAGACGCATCACTGTGCTGCTGTTACGCTGCACACGAGCGGCTACTGCACGATAAGACAATCCAGCTTCACGAAGGCCGATGATTCTCGTTCGTTCAAAGTCTCTTTCGTCGAAGAGGCATAAGTAACGATTGAGTTAACGTTTACCACTAGCAGATAACCACCGATAACCATACACGCCTCACTCAGCCGTCTATTTATTCGGATCCATCCGCTGTTCAGCGGGCGCTGCTCAGCATACGCATGCGCTACGGATTTGAAATTCTAATCATTTTCATATCATGCGCTAATTTGCATTTCCTGAAAATTTCAGCTCACTCGTGTAAGTCCTTCATGGTGTTGCAATTTTCACAAACATGAGTATATATAGTCACCTCAGTGGGTAATAGATTTTAAAATCCACTTAAAAACTTCCTTTTAGTGCAAGTAAATAAAGTGAAAAAATTAGGCCGTTTCATTTGGTTACAATGATGAATTAAAAAACTCTTTTATTTATATATTATGCTTTTAAATCATATAAAAATTATTTTTAGGAATGTAATTATTGCTTATATTGCTGACTGAAAACTCACTTGGCATTTTTATCCAGAAAAGAATTATTGTGAAAATCTATTAAATACTTGCTACTTGCATTTTTATATTTAATTTTTTACTTTCTTGCTCCTTTGCATTTTTTTAAAACTTGCATTTTTATACTTCTTCGACATATTGCAATTTTGCTACTTGCATTTTTCAATATACACATAAAATGCATCTTTACAGAGTATAATTTTAATCATTATTTATTCCTTTTATTCTATGCAATTAAAAAAAATATATTTGCCATTTTTTAATGAAGCGTGGAAATATTTCACATGAACCAATGTTTTAGGTGTGGCTTACACTTTTGATGACCATCATCAGCGGAGCTTTCGTGGCAGATCTGATTAACCATGTTTCTGGAAATGGCTGCGACCAAACTTTATCCCTCAGAAGATATTTGTGGGTCTTCTCGAGTTTTTTGATTAGCCACGGTAAATAATAATGATAATTGTTTTTAATGATCTATTGATTCACAAATCTTTTTGCATACTTTCCTGACATGGGACAATAATGTCACACCTTCACCAATCCTTTATCATCTGTTATTAACAACCCATTAGTGCATTTAATTATACATTCATTAATGATGAGTAGACTTTAATGATCCATTTATTAATGATTAGTAGCATTCAGTGATACAGTTATGAATGATGTATAATAAATTACATTCAATAATCATTTATAATATTTAATTAAGCATTCATTTAAAGATTTTATTAATGATATTTGTAACACATTAGAAACAGTTTTTATTCGAAATTAAATATTTAAAACATATTGTGTTTGAATGACAGCACTTTGAGATAACTCTCTAGAAAAACACATATTGCCCGATCCGTTGATGTGAGACATCACATGATATTCATGACATGCATAATTAGATCACCGTATGGTATATGATAGTTAGTGAGCTATTCGGGGCATATATAAGTGGAAGAAGTGAAACATATGACATACATATCATCTATGGGATATTTGTGGCATATATAAATGGAATACCGTGATATACATTACTGGAATACTGTGGTATACATAACTGGAATACCGTGGTATACATGTCGTTGACTATTCGTGATATAAGTGGGATTCTGTGGTATACATAAGTGGAACACCATGGTATACATATCTTCTGTGGGCTCTTCGTGACATACATAAATGGGACTCTGTGGCATACTTATGTGGAATACCGTGGCATAAATAAGGCTCTCGGATACTAAAAAAAAGCTTGTGAATGGATTTTAAAAAGGTTTATTTTAACGTGAGAGTGACATTACGTAAGTATTGATGTAGTATATTCATAAGTACTGATGTAATACATGGGGAAAACGTTAATAATAATAACCATGTTTTTCTTCTCTAGATGCAGGCTCTCAAACCCATCGCGCCCTGAAGCATGTTTGGTACCTGCACTCCTTTCGGATCCTCTTGGCCTTCTGGCTGCTGGGTCCCGTCATCAACTGCATATTCTCTTTCCAAGGCAGCGTGACGTCCACTTTCGCCATCACGAGACTCGAACCTGTCATTTCGAACCTCGCAGAACTGAGCAAGAAAGTCAAGATCACTCCTGTCACCACAAGGGGATCGGCTGTCCAGATCTGCTTCAGGGTTTCTCATTGCATTTATTTTGCTGGAATACAATCTAGAGAATATATATATATATATATATATATAATCCTCATGTTATTATCAAAACATATAAATCTCCTTAGAATATATTTATTTCATACAAACAATTTACTTATTAGAGTATCCGTTAAATATTATAGTTTTATTTATGTCTCGTTAGTAGATATATTATAGGCATATAAATTTATTAATAATAATAAATAATTGTTAAGTAGTACTACTCGTAAGATTGTTAGAAATGTTATTTTGTTATATCCTACAGTTAAAATAGCTTATAACTTTAAATTTTCGCAACAAATGTTTTTGGTAAATCTTTAAAATTACTTTGGTAAAATAACTAACAATATTGTACAGTGTTTGGTATATCTTAGTAACAATAAAACGTAAAATGGCTTTTTAACAAATTTTTTGCAAAAATTATATTAATTTAACAAAGAAGAAACAATAGAATAATAATAATACTATATTAGAACAATTTAACTGTATCTACATTTTTGCTTTTATGTATATATATATATATTAAAGTTTAGATCTATTCATTTATAAATTGGATCGGTTTCTGGTTCATCAAGTTTCGCCAAGTCGCCAAGGCAGCAATAATTTACAAATGTTACAAGAGGTTCATAAATATTTCAGAAAAATATGGTAATCTCGACTATCATTACTAAAGCTACATTTTTCCTCCTCTTGGTCAGCAAGTGGTAAAAATAGCGAGTGAATAAGCTTTTTTTAAAATTTTGATAGCAAAAAAATAATACTTTTTAGAACCTCTTTGTTTCCCTTAATATAGATTCATAGAACACTATCATTTTAGCTGCAAAATTATGTTTAATTACACATCATCAATCTGATTAATATTAACATTCGATATCACGAATTTATGCAGCCATTTTATATCTTTTTAGCATTATTCAAGACTTAATATTTTTGACTGCAAATGATATAAATGATGTATATTCGTTAAAACAAGTCGCTTGTTTGGCGCGATCTTGATCTCTGAAAGTCGCCAATTCTTTTTTAGTTCACTGTGAAAGGAACTAAAACACAATTTCACGGATCTATTTTATTTAATATTTTTAAATTTAAAATTTTAGTCAAAATTTATATAAATATTTATAATTTTTATTCATGTATTTTTTTTTTCATCGCACAGTCGAGTCCGGATCACGCGGATCTCTGGAAGCGCATGGAAAACAACTCCATCCAATTTTCTTCCGAGACCGTGGCCGAGACGATGCTGAAGGTGGAGCGGGGCTCCCACATCCTGATCGTCGACTACATCTACGCCCTGAACATCGCCAACGACTACGTGAAGACGACCGCCCGCTGCACGGTGCAGGTGGAACAGGTGGACTTTTGCCAGAGCTACATAGCTTTGGCTCTCAAAAAGGGCGCATCGGCGAAGATTCTCAGACGCATCAATTCCAAGTGAATATTTACCTAAATCTAATTTTAGTCAGTAGCAATTTTTTTTTTTTTTTTTTTTTTTTTTTTTTTTGCGCCAATGTTTAGTGTGAGCCATTGATGTGCTCATATCTAATGTGAACCAAAAAATAAATAACTATGGTGTTAATAATGTATAGGTAAATAATATCTGATGTATAATATATGATAATAATATATGGTGTGGTGTATAATATAGATATTTAATATTTGTTCATAAATAAATCAAACATTGATGAAATGCTTCAGTGGCAGCTAGCCTGCAAGAGGACACAGGTTCGAAACATCTGGGGGTATCCGTTACAGTCACCTCTTTCAGAAACAAGAAGACTTGATGGAAATTAAAAATATTTCCTATCCTCAGTATGGGCTGCGCGACGGTAACTTTTCGAGTTATACCTTAAGATATGCAAATGACATGGCAATTACCTTTAAAAGTTCTTCCGGAAGACAATCATCCTTCTCTCATTGTTTGCAGGTGGATTTATTCATGGCTTATATATGTGGTACATTGATGTCCAAGATATATGGACATAGTATAAAGAAGCACCACAACATAACAAAAAATAAAAATAAAAAGTGATAAAACAAGTTAAAAAAGAAGAAAATGAAGATAAAATTGATGATTGGCAATAAAAATCAAGACAACAACATTATATTGCTGCACAGAATCTTTGTTACTATATACAATGCTTTTCTATAATATATCTTTTATACTGTTGTCGTTTATTATCTTTACATATAAATATAATGTTTTATAAGGAGAAGTGCACAAAAATTTGCACAGCTTTACTAGTATATACATAATAATATACCACAAACAAATATATGACTAGGGTGCCGTGAAAATTACAAGTTCTGTTTAAACTTGGATATGTTGGGAAACTCCTATTTTAGGGAGATATGTTCAGGCTCTAAGGAGATATATTGTTGCAGTTAACCCGTCTCTTCAGGAATTTTGACACGGGAATAGGTTTTGTTGGCAATTAAGTTAATAAGCACCACCATTTTGAGTTTTGAGCATCAATGCAGCGCCTGCTTAGCTGTTCAAGGCGATCACATTTCATATTCAAGTTGATCACAATGAACTCAGATATTATGCTCTTCGGTGTGTTTACATTTTGTGTATTTTCAAGGTAGAAAATAAATCCATTGTTGTTCTTTAATGTTTAATTTGTGAAGCACTGTTTGATTGAAATTTTCCTGTCCTTTCCGATATTTTATATCACATATATCTGATTGTAAATAATTATTCAAATTTTAGATTTTAACGCTCTGATTTGTTTTTGCAGGTTGATCTACATAATTCAGGCCAAACTGCTCGATCGTTGGATGAACCGTGTGCATGCGAACTACACTCACTGCACCAGAGAAATTCCAGACAAAAGCAAAGCGTTGAGCCTCACTGACATTCTAGGCGGTTTTGCCATATGGGGCACTGGAATTGCGATTTCATTGCTATTGCTGGTGATTGAAATCTTTGGCAGGAAAAGGCAGGAAAAATCTAAGAAGGAAATATATGTTGCTTCAATTCCTTCGATGACTTCTTTGAATAAAGATTGAAGAAATCCAGTTAGAGAAACTACAGTCCTACGATTTGTATTACATTGAATTGAATTGGCATTGAATTTTGGAAGACATTGGATTGATAAAAGATTCATGTTAGGAAAAAGTAGCCACAGAAGAAGTATCGGAAAACTTTTTTTGAGTGCAAAAAAAATGTTTTGTTAGTGTATTTTTTTTTACTTAAGTTTGGTTATTTTGCATGAATTCAATTCAATTGGTTAATTTACATGAATTCAGTTTTACAATTTGAAAAGTTTTCTTTTCACATCTATACCAATTCTTGGGATAATTTTTGCAGAAGTACAATACAAATTACTATGAGTTCCAACATAAATTACAAAACTGTTATTTAACTTTAGTGTATTAAGAAATGTATATAAAAAACAAATTTGTAATAAAAGAACAATTTTTATTGAATGTCTTTTTGAATTTTTATTGAATCTTTTATCAACAAACTTAGATACCCATTACAAAAACGTGAAAGTGTCGAAATAGAATTTGTTTTCTTCTAATAGCGTTGCTGTTCATATGGACTCTAAGAAATATCAAAACACCATTTTAGCTAATAGCATGGGTTTGATAGCTATAATGTTTTCTTTAATTTTTATTTATTTAATTTCTTTTTCATATTTCAGATTTAATGTATGTTTTAATAAATGTTTTATTTATGAATACTTATTTTACGTTTAATTGAATGTTTTATTTTATTTTGTTTTCTTTTATGTTTTAGATGTATTGTATTTTTTGGAGGGTATGTAGTTGTTTTTATATTGAAATTTAGATAAATATCGCATTTAATATTTAAAAATATATTTTCCCTCGTGATGTAAAGATATGAATAATCTATCATGGTTAAGATCTATGAATTTTATCCGGGACTTTTCTAAATATTAAATTTTACAATCTGCATTGCTCATTCTTGGTCAATTGAATGTGTCAAAGTAAAATATATTCACTGATGCCGGACACTGTGTCATATTTGCCTGTTAATAATAAATTATAAATATTGAGTAAAATAATTTCCTGTATTTAAGTGTGAATTATTTTTCAGAAATATTTCATATTTTGCCTTTTTATAGAAATGTACATTGCTATAGTTTTTTTTTTTTTTTTTTTTTTTTTTTTTTCAATTGCAGGAGAACATTCATTACTAAAATTTTAAGAAATATGCGATACAGAAAGAATAAAATATTCAAATGAAAAAATGTTTAAAAAGATAATTATATATGGAATTTTACTTCCAAATATCTTTTCGTTTCACAGATTCATTGAAAAGAGTTTTAGTATTTGACAATAAGATGTCATCAAAATGTGGATTTTAATTTTCAATGTCAGGGAATCATAACAATAGTACTTTTAGAAATATATGAAATTATTAAGAAAGAAGTATTAAAAACGGCGTCGTATTTAAAAGAATGAAAGAAAAATCATACGAAATCTTACTTTCCAATATTTTCGTTTCACAAACGAACGGCTTTCAATATTTAACGAACAGCTCAATCTAAATTAAGAAAATATACAGGTTCGACAGAATTTCATCATGAAATTAAAATACGAGCAGAATTCATATCGTAAATTAAAGAGTGAATCAAATTTGAAGGTTGTATTTCTATTATAAAAAATGCCTCTAATCATTTCGTGTTTTATCAATATTTATAAATAGTATATAAACTGAAAATAAAAAAATGGGAATATTATAATCTTAATTCAAATTTTTTAAATATGATTTAGAGAATTTGTGTGCAAAATTTATGGTTTGTTAACAGATTTCAAGATAACAGTAATAAAAAAAAACATTTCTGATGCTCTTTTAAAATCTGATTAAAATCTTCTCGTGAATACCAACGAGTGTTGATTGATCTGGGAGACAGTGCCTTTGAGAGGACATTAAGATTTAATTGCCCCACATTTGCATGTTGTATATGAAAAACCCCAGACAACTCACATCAGGGCGTCTGATTATTAATACAAGACGCTTTGTCCACGAAGTCATCAAGTTTTCTCGTTTCTGAAAACAGTGACTGCAACGTACCATCCCCAATGCATTCGAACCTAAACACTTCTGCATGTTAGTTGCACTCATGACCATTGGGTCACGAGTAGGGAAGATAGTCTCTTTGGCGATGTGAAATATTCCTTGTTCCTGAAAGCAGCTAATTGCAATGCTAGTCGACAGCGGATCCAACTCTTTTTGCTAGCTAGCCTGCGAGCTTCCGTTGGTTTATTGATTTCCACAAATTTTAATAATTACTAGGAACTGTTTTTTATATAATTGACTTTTAAAATATTTTAGGAATTTAGTATTGCCATTTCCACGAATTTGAGTTAATCAATGCTTCCGAGTTGATGGAAATATATGTTTTGGGAGGTTAACTTCAGGAGATGACAACATCAAATAAAAAAACGCATTTTCAGAATTTGCTTACTTAATAATTAATAGAAATATCTTTCAAAGAAAGGGTATCTTTTGCAATAAAATGGTTTTCCTTGTTCAAAAAATTAATATTTAACTTTGTAAATTAATCCAATGTGGTTTATGTTACTTGAGAAATAATTATCATCTCGAACAGACCAAAAATAATCAGTTAATCCAACAACAAGATCTTCTTTTCATCCAACCTTTTATTTATACTCATGAGAAAATATCATGCAAATATTCGTATGACGTCAATTCGTTTTTATGACACTGTTTTTATGACTTTTCATTTTAATTAAAGTCCCAGAGTGACTGAAACGGAGACAACCCATCTTAATTACGATTATCAATGATCCTTTCACTTTCTGCTTTGGGAACTCTCATCATCATCATTATCAAATTAAGCTAATCAAAGGTCAGCATTGCGAGTAATGACCTTGATTTCCAAAAGAAGTCTTTGTGCTCGAGATCATTATTTTTTCATCCTTGGCTATTTCAAGAGATGAAATTATGCGAGCGACGTCTTCGAATTTCTGAGAACTTCCGCGATTAATTTCCGCAGTTGGTGCAGGGAGATCTTCTTCTGAAACGGAATATATGGCCCCACGTGGCCCTCGGATAATTTATCTTGATTATTTTTTTTGGCAGTGACAAACATGGCTGCCAAAAAGATATCGTGGGAAGCGAACAGTTCGAGGTCAAGAGGTGTCAAGTTGGGAATGCGGAATGTATACTTTTGACTCTCCTTCCCTTAAAAAGTCAAAGATATGTATATTTTTTTGCATACGTGTTTTTTTATTATTTTTTTTTAATATTTTGACATGAAGTTTTGTTTTCTTATTTTTTTTTATTTCTTTTAAAGCAGCTGAATAATTTTGTTTCATAAACAGTATTGAAACCATAATCTATTTTTATTTTGCATTAAAATAAAATTAAAAAAAAAATGCATACAAGTTTTTATGTATTCATGAAATTAGTTTTCACTTTTTGTGGTTCTCTAGTGATTTTGAATCAAATAAGTAGTTAAATAATGGATCAATTTTTAAAAAAAATATATTATGGCAAATTAACTACAAAAAACATGGCAAAACAAACATAATACACAGAATACTCTGTCTATTCTTTATTTTTTTAAATACTTTTTCAGCTTAAAATGTTAAATTTTATATGTGTCTTAGCACGTATAATGAGTGTGAAGACCTGCAGTTAAAATTATTATAAACTCAGTTAAAAATATCAGATTTAAAAAATGGAAACCATTGCATAACTAAACGGTCCATAAAAAAACAGTTAAAGAAGAACCTTGAAAAACAGAATAAAAGGTTTCTATAAAAAATCACAATTCAATATTCCTTTTGCAAGTATTACTAAAATATTTTTATTTATCAGATAAATTTATTTTCCTACTAAAAATCACTGATTTTAAACGAAGTTATTTATTATTTAAAAAGTAATAAGTGAAATTATTATAAACCTAAAATTCAATATAATGAAAAATAATGTGTCACTACATTTTTATATCATTCATATTAGTCACACTAATAACGTAATTATAACATTTAAAATTTAGATTAAGTTTTCTTACTCTACATTAATAATTAATTTAAATCTTAATAAATCGTTTTTTTTAAAACATAGCAAACAATTAAATCGATAATTATGAGACATTTGAATAGATTTGATATTTATCGATAGAATCGATAATTATAGTATGGAAGATCATAGAATCAATTATTATTTAACAGATCATAGAATCTATTATTGTTTAAAAGATCATTGAATCGAAAATTAACTATAATTATGGAATACAAGGTCATGGAATGGGTAATTTTGGAATACAAGGTTAAATAATTAGAGAAAGTTAAGTTAAAAAGAATAGAAGTATAAAAGAATAATACTAATAGAATTAGACAGATTCTTATAGTAGAATTCATTGTATTGAAATGCAGTGTCTCAAGCAGAAATGTCCAAAATAATTCTCAAAATAAATCTATGAAAAAAAAAATGAATGAAATAAGTGCTGCTTACAAAAACAATGCAGAGATATCTATTTATTTAGTACATTACATCTATTTGATTTTTGATTTATATTTACAATTGATTACAATTTCTAACACTAAGTTGACACCTGAAAGAAACAATCCCACCCCTAGTACCGTAAAGGCTCCCTGGAGTTCTGCCAGATCCAGCGCATGCGTGGTTGAAATGCTCGACTGCGTGCATATGTCGTAAAAAAGAACAGATTTAGCCTTCTGGAGTTTCGAGATGCCGCCTTCGTTGAACTTCTGAATTCTAGAGAAAGAAAAGGATTTTATTAAAGGATAAAAAAAAGTATTCTTTCATCAAGCAGACAACAATCTTAGGGTATTTTTTAAACTTTAAGAACAAAAAAAAAAAAAAAAAAAAAAAAAATGTGTAGTAAATAAATATTTCTATTTATTCTAATAAATAACTGTGTTGAAAATATTAATCCACATTAAAATGATGAATCTTCTCCAACAAACAGCAGTGGTATAGTAGCTCGATAGTTTTCATCTGTAAATTACTAAACCTGCTGTAATTTTTTTGTCTGTATTTTGTAAATGTTTTAAATGAAAAAAAGAAAAATGACATTTTTAGTACAATGTGATAGTAGTAGAATTGTCTCGCATTGTGATGAACTTTGCCTATTCTCAACATTTTATAGATATCTGTCATATATATTTATATACAGGAATATTACATATGTACGTATATATATATATGTATGTATATATATATATATACGTACATATATCAATGGTAGCAAAATAGTCTCGACTGATATTGTGTCATAGGGCCTGATGGCCGAGTGGTTAGCGCTCCGACGTTCTGTGCCACAGGTCTTGGACCCGGGCCTTGGGGGTGCCGTTGATGCCTGTAGTGGCTCGGAATCCACTTTAAACTTTACCTCTAATATGACAGTAGAGAGTTGGAAAAAAAGAAAACATCTTCTGCTTCGGATTCTCCCAGTAGGCAGACAGACGGTCATGGACTGTAGTGCCGAAGAGATAGTTAGATACAGTGTCTATTCATACTTTTTTTTTGTTTTTTTATATTTAAAAGATCATCGTTGATTTCGTGACAAAATATGTTTATGAAGCACGTAATACATATTTAAATGAAGCAAAGTATCAAAAATGGGCTTAGTAAAAAACGATATCCAATTCGATTTACAAGACAGTTGAAAGCGCTTGTTTTATAAGTGGCTTACCCTACATCGAAGTCGTTGAGCAGATTCCTTGAGAGCTCTTTCCTAGTGGCCAGAGCTATGTAAGAGGAGCACAAGTCGAGTGGGATGACTCGAATGCCGCATTTTCCAGTATTCTTAAACCTCTGTCCAATGAGGTACTTGGTGTAGCCGGTCTCTGCCACGATCACCGTCCTACCCTCTTCCACGGGCTCCATCCACTCTGGTGTTCCAGGAACGACGTAGAGCAAGTTCTCCCTGGCCCTCAGGAATATGGGTTCGAATGTCGTGTTGACCAATTTCTAAACAGCAAGAAGAATTCACACGTTTAGTTACGATTATGTGTCAAATAATTTTTTATTGACTAGGAATTCAAAATTAAAAAAAAAAAAAAAACTTTCTTTGACTTTTTTTTTATTATTGGTTTCCTAATTGACAAGATATAAGTAACATCTTTACCATAAAGATCAAAAGATCTATTGAACTTGGTGGTCCTAATCAGAATGATTTTTAACTATATCTAAAAACTACATTTGTACAAGCTTTATTTTTTATGTTACATTGCTGTTGCACACGGGGAGTTTTTTTAAGACAGTAGAAACGAGTATAAGTTGTACTGTTACGTAAACATTACCCTTCTATTGTTACATAAACCAACTTCGTACTGTTATCTGAAACATTGACTTTCGTAATGCTAAATACCAGAGCACAGACCTTAGTACTGTCAACTTCGTACTATTACACAAACATTGACTTTCGTACCGTCAACTTCGTACTGTTAAGTGAAGCACTGACCTTCGTACTGCCAACTCTGTGTTCTGTTATGGAGTTTATTATGGTGACTGTTTTCAGAAACATGGAGACTCAATGGCGAATATGACAACGTGTTTAAAGGGTCTCGTATTAATAGTCAGTTTTGTGTTTTTCGGATTTATTCATATATGACCCATAAATGAGGGCCAGCTAACACTAAAAAGGCCTGTGGGAAGGAAATGTCCTACTCTCATTGCTCATCGATGGGTTGTTTGTAGCATATAGAATTGGAATACGTTGTCCAGCAAGGTTGAAAAAAATGTGCAATTTTTAAAATCATATCTATATATATGCATTTCCAAAACTTGCATTTTTATTTGACTGATAGAATTGCACCATTTATTTTATTTCACATCTTGAATTTCAAATTGGTTCACTTAATTAATTTTTGCAAGTGATGTAGAAATAAATTATATTTTATGGTTCATAGAATAAAGGAAAAAAAATTATATTTGTTACAAAAAAAATTAACTATATGAAAGTAACATTATTGTAAGTATATTTAATTTACACGAGATTAATAATGTATTGGAATATATATTATCTCATATTGTTCCTGGATTATTAAGCATTATGACTTTACAAAAAAATATAGTATTAGTCAACTCCCGATTCCTGACTCTTTTCTTAATTTTACGTGGTATGATTAATCTTAATTGATTTACAAGATTTTGTGCAATAAATTCAATGACTTTTATTGAACCTATTTTTAACCTGCCTTTCTACCTAACAATGGTTTCTTAACAAAGTACTTTGTTACAATTTTAATGAGCGATATTTTCAACCATTTAAAGGCATTATTTTACTGTAAATTTGCTTAAAAAATACATTATTTTCTACAAAAATAACAGTACCAAATAAACAGGTACCAATGTATCATGGAATGGTTTCAGGCAAGCAAAGGAAAGTGTACATTTTAAACATAAATATGCTCTACATTAAAACTTATTTGTTCTTAGTAATCAAAAAGTTTCTATAATATCTTCATTGTGGATCCAAGATTGCTTTTTATTAGTCTCAATTATGAGAAAAGTCTCTCAACACTGAATTGGTATGCTGCTAAAGAAGTGTTTGTTTTTGATATTGGTTGTATCATGGAAAGATACAGTTGTAATTGACTCCTTAACTTTTAATTTTAACTTTAATTATTAGAATTCTGGAAAAATATAACTAATATTTATAAAAGAGTTTTGAATCGGATGACTCCGACTCCACCAAAAATGCTTGATTCTCGAATCCTTGTTTCCGATTTCCCATCTCTAGTAATAATAGTCGCCAAGTGTCTGAAAGAAGTGACCTCAAAGGAAGGCAAAGGTTTTGAACCTAAGGTCACTTGCTCGACTACTGCCGATGTTATAACTTAACCGTACATCGGTCTTTCTCCTGATGAGTTCTGCCACTTCCCAATAGAAATTAACCAATGAATGACCCTTAATAAATAACTACTATTTAAATTTATTACACGGTTTCAAGTAGAACAAAGAGCCTCACCGCTAAGCACAAATAGGGAAAAGAGTTCGCATAGGTGGCTACTTCGACTCTAGTGTCCTGCATAATGTCGTTTAGGTTTTCGTACTTTGGTTTCATCTTGCTGGCTGCGTAGGAAGAGATGATGCTACCCTGGTATGTGTTCAGGAACACTAGGCATGTCATCAACCACACGCTCTGGATGAAGCGGAAGCTGGGGGTGGAGCGGATATGACGTAGGAACCACCTGCTGTTCGATCCGAATTCTGGAAAGCAAGAAAAAAAATAATGTAAATAGCACTAGCATATAAGTTAGTCCATTTATTAAAAATCTTCAGTTATAAAACTTTTGTCGTACATATTCACGATACATAAATTTCTCTAACAATTCTTATGGCATTTAATAGCGTTATAAAAATTACCTCTTAAATTTGTATATAATTGTTGAATTCTAAAAAATTACTAAAAAAATTTAATATTTAAATGTTTATTAGGTATGCTGTAGAAAGGGTTATTGTTCCACAGCGATATTACAATATTTAATTCAATTAAATTCCTCACAATTTAAAAACTCTCATTTGCTAAAAAATTGTCAGAAATATATTAATATCAATATAAATATTTATAATAGCGATTGAAAAGTACTAATTACTTAATGATCTTTAGCAATCAGAAATTAAAGAACACCGGGTAGAAAATCGGTTCAAAATGGGAGATAAAAGAAACCTTGGCAATCGTGTTTTGTATTCCTATGTAAGACAAAAAAATGGCAAAATATAGCTAAGCAATAATTTAACTAGCTACTTAAAATCCCTTAAATTTTTACATAAATAACATTATGTTATTTTTACAATAAATAACATAACATAACATTTTTTTAAATCACAGGATGACTCATAAAGTGTGATGTATTATCAAAGAAATGTATGTATAAATGTATTATCAAAGAAATCGAAAATACAGATAATTGAAAAATATTACAAAATGAGCTGTGCATGTTTAAATTATAGTTGTCATTTACTTTAAATTTAATGCATCTATATATGGGCGCTTTCGTTGCACGAAGCACATCAAGATGACATTTGATTTTTTGCCCAGTTCGCTATAGCATCGATGGCAGCATTGCCATCAGCTCTTTAGGTGAGTCATATTCGTACATTTGTTCGATACTCGATACCTTTAACATAATTCTGGATACTTCGTTCACTAGATATCGTTCCTCTTGACTATGTTCTGTGAGGTTTTTGTTAAAGATATCATATATCCAACAAAGTAACAGGACATGACAGATCTAAAGCATAGGATCTCTAGTATCATTGATGAGGGTGCGAACATGGCAAGAAATCGAGTACCCTATAGATGTGCAAAAGCGAAAAAAGACGCAAAAACAAGGAGGCAAAAACATAATTCATATAGTCACCTCATCAACAAGGTGATAATGCCATTAGAGATCCTCTGCGTTAAATCAGTCAGGCAACGTACATTGTTCGATACATATATTATTAACATAACCCAGGATGTCTCGTACACCAGATATCATTCGGTTTGACTATTTTTTGTGCTGTTATGTTAAAATCATGTATTAAACAATGGTATGGCACATGATTGTTCTAAAGCAGATGATTTCTAATAGAATTACCCTATTGATGAGGGAGCCATTATTTAAGTTAAGCGATTATTAAGTTTTTAACCTCATTTAATTTGAATTTAACTTCATTCATCTCTATTTCGGCCCCATTAATTGCATGAAGCACATCAATATAGTATTCTGTTTCTTGCCATCTTTGCATCCTCATCAATGGTGGTAATGATATCAGAGATCGGTCATGCCCCGCACCTTTGTTCAATACACGATTTCTTTAACATAACCCCAAAAGATATCGAAGTGAGTGATATCTAGTGTTAATTGCATTAAATATAGGATTATGTTAAAGATTTCGAGTATCGAACAAATCTGTAGGATATGATTGACCTAAAGCAGAGAATCTCTGATATCATTACATCCTTTGATGAGAGCACGAACATGGCAAGAAATCGAGTACCCTATTGATGTGCTTTACGATTAACGATGCTATTGAAGTGACTAACGGTTCCCATATAGAAATGTATTAAATTAAATTGAATTAAATGAGGTAAAAACAAAACTTAAATAGTTGCCTCCTCATCAATGGTGGTAATGCCGTCAGAGATCCTATACTTTAGGTCAGTCATGTTCAGCACCTTTGCTTTCGATACTTTATATCTCTACATGTTTAATCTTGTAATAATTTTCATTTTCCTTCGTAATAAATTTTTGAAACTGCAAAGAGATTTATTAAAACTCTGTATATGTTTTTTAAGACTACATTTCACATTAAAGTTAATTGATTCATTCTAATACCAGAAGTGCCGAGAATTGTACTCACCTTTACCCAGCAGTGATGTTTGGAACATCCATAAATATCTGAAGTACGCAGCGACTTTCCTCTTCCTTTCAGAAGACGGCCACACTGAGTATACCAAACAAGCAGTTCCAGCGACGATGAAGACAAACGACAGCAATGTCAACCAAACCTACAAAGGAAATTTCACATCAAGTCCATACTTGTCGTATTTTGATCCTGCGAATTTGAATAATGATCAAGTATTGACGTTCACTTCTTGATTTGTTGTACTCAGATAAAAAAAAATATGCACATATTCAATCGATTAATTTTTATGCCTCTATTTATTGTGTATGCTATCACATGCACTATTCTTAAAGTATTTGAACATTTATAATTCTGTTATTAAAAATTAAATTAGATTATTTTTCCATTGTATTTTTAATAGGATATATTATAGGATTATTTTTCCATTGTATTATAAAGAACTATTTTCCTATGTTTATTTATTGTTGTTGCCATTGTTGTCTTATCCCTCATGGAAGGAAGGAAGAGAGGGGCAAATGAAACATCTGTACGTAGGTTCTGATGAAACATCAGTAGGTAGAAGTCTGACTTTTGCTCTGTGTTGCTGAAGAAGGTGGGTAGTGCCTTCCGAGAGGACATTTAGGGGGAGCAGTGTCAGCATCAGTGTCTTTCGGTGTCCTGCATTTGTGTATCGTATGGGAGAAAACCTGTAAAACTCCCACCCGATAGTCCGACACATGAGGCAAGACGCTGAACATCACAAACGCCAACGAGGCGCCTCGTTTTTTGAAACAGTGTTTACAACAAAGCCGCCAGCAGGCTGAATCTCCGCCTAATGCTCACCATCGGCTCACGTTGCCACTGAATCACGAGTCAGGCATCTCTATTTATTTTATTATATATAAAAATATAGCTATGGCTGAAAGTGTTGCATCATTTCATTAGAATTAAATGTAATATTTTCAATATCAGAATTGGAGTAATACGAGTATACTTGCATCATACATAAATTAGTTCAATTTTTTAGCGATCTCTAATATTTAATTAATTCATATATAAGTTAATATGTTAATGATAGTTTTCCTATAATGTAATACAAGATTCAAATCGCTTCATCTTAATAAGGATTCAATAGTGAAAAGAAAATACATATTACTACAATATTTACTAATATCGTTACCATCTGATTAGCCAATTGAAACCAGAGAGTGGCTCATTGTAATTTTACTAAATGTCGAAAAATTAGTTATTGAACTTTTTATTGGGCAGTTTCAGAGCTATAATTCAAAAACATCTCATGGCACCTTAATATAATTTACTACGTCGAATAACATAATATAGTATTACTGAAATAGGAAAATATTAATTATTATTTAAAATACCGCAGGACATAGTAAAAAGATTAAGAAATATAAAACGTTATACTATATTTTTTATTTTTTGAATTCATTGCTTTAAATAAATAAAAAACCAAAATGATAATCGTACCGTTATAGAAAAAACTCGAAATATCATAAACGGATCCGTGTTCTCCGGTATCAAACCCGTGACCAACACTAATTGCGAAAAGTCCAGCGGGGAAACGAATCGTATGACTTTACCTCTGTTTTCTTCCACAAAATAGGGACCTCCCACATCTGTTTCCTGCAACAGAATAGATTTATCATCAAAGAACAGCTATAATAGTCAAATTATTTCTTTAAACATATAAATAATAATTTTAAATATTGCGCCATAATTGCATTGTATAATATATCATATATTATATTGTATACGCTATTATTAAATAAATTATTATTTATTGTATAAATTGCATTGTAATTTATATATTATATTCTGTAATATTATTCATAATTAGACGATAGTCTAGATTTGGTTTGGTATGTCACTCTATGGTCATTTGTGCTCACTTTAGCCTAATTAGATCGGGACTTATTGTTTAACATGGGTCTTATTGTTTAACATGCCACTAACAAACATCCATGCCACCGCCTGCATTCGAACTTGAAGCCTGAGGTAGCAGTAGCCAGAGCGCTGGTCAATTGGCCATCAGGCCGCTTATTGAAATAGGAAGCAAAATAAACTTTAAGAATGGAATAGACATTTAGGAAATATGAAATATAACTGTGTACAATATTTCTACATTATAAACATTTCGCATTTTATAACTGCAAAATAAATGAAATAATAGAATAGTCTAGATAATAGTAGAACAAATAGTCTAGATAATTCACGTCTCTGTAAACTGAATTCACGAAATCCAAATAGGCTGAAATGAATTGTTTTCGTTTCTTTATTGTATAATCTTTAAAACTTTTCACAGATTTGGACTAATTGATTTTACTAATGAAGAATGACACCACTCTTAACACCTGACAAATGACTTTGCCTGATAAGTATGCTAATGCATTCCTGAATTCATAGTAGTAATTCAATACAATAAGGGAGGAAGAAAGTGAGTAGAAAAAAAAACACGCATTTTTTTTTATCACTGTAGATGAGACAAGCGAGTTGTTCTCGAGATAATTATAAACCGACTTGTCTCTGTATGGACGTAACCTTCGGTTTGAGTCAACTGCTGGCACTATTTATGACCAAGTGTTCCTCACAGAGAGAGAGATTTCGTGGTTTGTGGCTCGCGGTCAGACGGAGACACTCGGAGCCAGAATGAATCAATCATAAACCAATGAATCAATTATAAACCGATTTGTTCTCTGTTCTGTTCTTGTTCTTGTCTCTGTTTGGACACAACCTTCCGTATGAGTCAACTGCCTCCAGCACCGCTTCAGCTAGAGTGGGTTTTTCCCGTACATAAAAGGGATTTATCGCTGGACCAAGTGTCCCTCACAGAGAGAGATAACGTGGTTTGTTGCTCGCGGTCAGGCGGAGACACTACAAACCAGAATGACTCGCATGTCTCGTTCTCTCGCCTGGACGCGTCTTAAGGATGGTCTCTTAATGGTCTTAAGGTTCATTCCCACCGAGGCATGCGGCAGGGAAGAAATTTTTTTTGACCGGTTCACAGCGAAACGTCAGAAATAGCATTATGACTAGTGAAGTTCCTCTACGAGTTGAAAGTTGGTCAACATCGAAGCGGTGGATTTCAAACCGGTTTCAGGCGAAAGCCGTGAGGCCAGTGATTGGTCAACTCTTCACGCTTAAACGCCTCACGCCTCGGTAGGAACGAGCCTTTACGCGTCTTCACTACTGGAATTTGTATTTTTGAAAACTTTAAGAAGACCATGCTGTAAAAGGGGAATTTTCTACTGAAAAACCAACCTCTGAGGACTTTTTTCCACCTTTAAATGGCTTTAATAGTGACGTTACTTATAAAGAAAATTTACTTGCAATTGATATTATTTTAGATTTTAATATATTTTTGGACGTGTATATTTTGTGATGCGGAGATCCGCTGTGTCGAAGTTTTCAGCAAATTGAGGTGACTGAAATGAATGATATTGATGTTCTAAGTAACCATATTTTGAGTTAAATATTTCCGAAAAATTGGCAGATAGCAAATTGGATTTATTGGAACGTATTTAAGTCAATTAACTTAGATAATTAATAATTGTTAGTTTCAAAGACTTACATTCTTAAGTAGTGATCCAACCATGCCAGTCCATTTCTTATCTTGACCAAGCACTCCATATGCAGATGCTAACTGTAATTCATAGCTGCAAAAGAGTTTTGGAGCCATATTAAATGCATCGAACATGATTCAAAATAATATAAAAATCAAATGTTATTTGAGTAAAAAAAAATTACAAAAGTGGCTTAGACAATCAACGTGAAAGAAATTCAAAAAATAAAAACAGATAACTTACTTATTCAAAACAACGTAAATAATTTTCTAGGTTTATATACATGCTATCCAAAAAATTTAGAATTTAATGTAAAACAAGTAATATAAAAATAAATTTTTTAAAGTCAATTTCTACTTTTTTTTCACTATACTGCAGAAAGTTCTTTATAAATAATTTTCATTCATTTTTTTAAGCTTATCTGGCTCCATCTATTGGTACATATATGCAACATAAATCTAAAAAAAGACTAAAATTAGTTAATTAAATTTAATGAATGAATTAATATTTGAAAAAACTGCATTAACATCAAATGTCTTACACTACAAGTTCAAAAAAATGTATTTGAACATGAGTGGATGAATAAAAAGTATTTTATTAACGATTGAAAATTTGAACAAGATATATATATATGGAGAATATATATATATAGGTGAGCTAATAGAAGTAATTGAAAAAAGAAAAGAAAAATGCATAACAGCAAATTTAAAAAATAAAAAAAATGATAGAATTCCAAGTAAATTATCTTTTCTTGATAAATTTCATTTTTACTTTGAAATAAAATTGGCTTCGCTTTCAACATTTTTTGGAACAATTTTACATTATTTAATTATTAGCTCGTGAAAGAAATTTAAAAAATAATAAATCGATCAGAAACGTTGAAAGTAGTCAAAGAAACGAAAAACTAATCAAGGACACGAAAAAAGTTGCAAAGAAACTAAAAGTGACCAAGGATACGAAGAAACCCGCTCCCCAAATTAATCCCATATTTTAATGGATAATAAGTGAAAGAAGGGAAAAGCTTTGCATTTTCAATATAAGAGTTTTCTTAATATTTTTAAATTCCTTCTATTAGCTCACACTCTCCCTATATATATCTTGTTCAAATTTTCAATCGTTCATAAAATACATTTTATTCATCCACCCAAGTTCAAATACATTTTTTTTTGAACTTGTAGTGGATGACACTGGATGCTAATACAGTTTTTTCAAATACTAATTCATTAATTAAATTTAATTAATTAATTTTAGTTTGATATGGGAGAAATATTCATATATTCACACTGTTCTTTCTTCTCATTTGCTCATCATTAATTAATTAATAATTAGTTAATAATCTCTTTTTTCTCATAACTAATTATTAATTATTTTATAATTCATTTATTAATTATTTTTATTCATTTAATTATTAATTATTTTCATTTTATTATCAAATATTTTTATTATTCATTTAATATATATTGTTCAATTTTTAAAATAATGTAACTACAAATTGGCAATAATATAAAAAATCGTCTGATTTTAATTTAGCTAATTTTTCTGGATATTATTATTCTTAATTTTTTACGTTTGAAATTTGAAACGATCGTATTTGAGTATTCTTGTTAATGTATTCTATATTTTTTATTTTTAAATGATCAAAAAGTTGTTAATTAAATTTGAAATATAGCCTAATATATGTGCTTTTATAATTTTTATCGTATGTATTTGCTTTTATTATATTTGCTTTTATTATTTTTGCTTCTATTATTTTGCTGCTATTCGAGATTGCTGTTCTTTTTCAATTCCTTCTATTAGCTCACACTCTCCCTATCTATATCTTTTTCAAATTGTCAATCGCTCATAAAATACTTTTTATTCATCCACTCAAGTTCAAATGCATTTTTTTTTTTGAACTTGTAGTGGATGACACTGGATGTGAATGCAATTTTTTCAAATATTAATTCATTCATTAAATTTAATTAATTAAATTTAGTTTTTTTTAGATTTAAGTTGCATATATCTACCAATAGATAGCTCCAGATAAACTTAAAAAAATGAATGAAAATTATTTATAAAGGACTTTCTGCAATAGAGTGAAAAAAAAGAAGGAATTGACATTAAAAAATTTGTTTTTATATTACTTGTTTTTTATGTATAAAAGAAAGGATTCATATATATATATGCTGATAATTTTATAAATCTATTATAAAATCTATTTAATAAATAAAAATAGTTAAAAAAATTTATAAATTTTTTTTTTTTTTTTTTAATTATTTACTTATTGGATCTTACTTATCTTTTCGATTAAATAAAATCACAATTTGTTGCAACATAGATTACGACTAAAAATATGTTCGTGAAAAAAATTATCTGCATTCTACTGATGATATCTGGAATCAAATATCTTTATTTATATACTTTGTATGGTTAAAATATAATGCCCTTGAAAATCATTTCAAGTTTTATAACTTGAAATGATTTTTAAAATTAATAACTCTTATTAAGTATTAAAATTTTAGTTAACTTGTTTTAACATGTCAACGTGTTAAAATTTTCTATTTTCTATGAAATGGATCGGGAAGAAAGTCCATTGAAATTTCTCGTTCTTATTTGCATAAAATAATTTTAAATGATAGGAATTTCAGCTTTCCAAACAAAACTATTTTTCTAAGAGAGAAACAATGCCTCCTCCATGTTTGTAAAAAAGATTCTTACTCGAACACTTTGGCGTATTTCATTCCTTTGTAGAGTTCAATCAGCACACCTTGGGCTGTCTCCAGGCTCTTGTTTGCGTCGAGAATTACCCAAGGAACCCACTAGAATATTAAGACAAAAATCAGAAAACTTTTTGGTAAACAAATCATTTAAATAAAAAAAAAAAAGATGTTATACTTAAATTCAGTGTTTTAATATTTACTAAACTATTGAGATATTTGCTTATTTCACGTTAAATTAATACTCTAGTAAAGCTGCTTCTAGGTATGAAACACTTGACCTTATATCTCTGTAATTTATACTCTAAATAATATCTGTCAAAGAGATAAATTTTGTAACTGATGTTAAACTCAACAGCTAATATCAAATCCTTGCTGTCCAAAGAGTTAATCGACTAGTGTTAAATCCCATGTATCTCCAAGATTGTGAAGCACTGTTTAAATAACTGTTGAAATCAACTGCTAAAAAACTTTCCTTAGCAATTGGCTAAAAGGAAATTTCAAGACATTGCAACAAGACATTGTCACCTCCTCTTTTTTTCCTTTTTCTTTGAAGAATAATAATTCAGTAAACAATATCAACCCATAATTATAATATTAAGTCGGAAATTGTGTATAAAGGAAAATTATAAAATTACCAAAGAGTTTAACAGATTTGCTGATCTACATATGACTAAAAAATTTTTTTTAAAAATCGAAAACACGAAACATTTTCAAAATATTTTTTCATAACATTTTTTTTTTGTATGTTATTCTGAATTTCTAAAGCATTTTAAGTATCAACAATATATATATCTATTTTTTTAAATTTATTTTTCCAGAATTCATATGTTTATGCGTACATTTTTCATTTTTTACTTTTATGCTTAATTTGCTGAAGAATTCATGTTGATGTATAATGATGAAGAACATCAACTGATAAAGTTAAACGACAGCAGATAAAAAAGGCTTTATCTCAATATTATTTTCAATATTTTTTTTATACGTCAAAAAATACATCAACATCAAAGTCAATATAATTTTATTAATGTTTTATGTGTGTAAATATAAATTTTAAATGCTTTCAAGTTTAAAGTACATCGCTATTTTAACTTACATTATTAGTTATTTTTAATTTTACAAATTTAAAAAAATATGTAACAAAAATAACAACCAAATTATAATAACATTTGAAAGATTTAACTCCGTAATATTAATATAAATTGGACACAAACATTAATTCCTTCTTGTATTTTGTAAAAATTCTGTGACTTTTTTAGTAAATATTATCATGTATCATATTTAGTTCAAATAACTTAACGAATTGTCTCGTATCTTATAATGAACGAGTATTTTTGGCTACTTTATATTTACTTACTAAGGCACACACAAATTCATTCGCAAAATCTTCAAAAAATTGGCGATGAGCTGTGAATTATTTATTGCTTACAACTACTTTCCACTGTTTTTATTTTTCAAAAAGTGAAATCGTTTTTAATGATAATAGTATGATTCTATAGTAAGGTGAATCTTGAAAGTTATATTAAAGAATCAGAAGATTATAATTATTCTAATAATAAATAAGATTATAAATAAACCAGCATAAAAACTTATTGATCTAATAATGTATATTTTCTACAGTTTTGCTTGAGAACAATTTTTTAATTATTCTCAAATAGAAAAATTTTTATACTTTATAAATAGAACAATTTTTATAGTTCTCAAATAGAACAATTTTTGTACAATTGTTCGCAAATAGAACAATTTTTATATAATTGTTCGCAAATAGAACAATTTTTATACAATTGTTCTCAAATAGAACAATTTTTATACAATTGTTCTCAAATAGAACAATTTTTATACAATTGTTCTAAAATAGAACACTTTTATACTATTGTTCTCAAATAGAACAATTTTATACAATTCTCAAATCGAATAATTTTAATACAATTGTTCTCAAATAAAATTGTACTTGAAAAAATATATTAAGGCGTTAAAAAAACTTATTCCGTAAATATTAATTTTAAAATGAATTAAATAATTAAAAGCTTACTTGTGAAACTGATATACGAACTTTATTCATTTTCCTCAGTCGTTAAAATACAAAATATCTGTAGATGATGAGGACTTGGTTACTTTATTTCGGAAATGATTCTAAAGAATAAGTGTTTAAGGAACAATTAATCTGAAACTTATACTGAAAGATAGTACGTAACTTTAACAACGATACTTATCCTATTCCACGATTCGTGATTTTCTTTTAGATACAATTTTGAACTCATTTTAAAGTTTTTCAACATCCTTTAATTTGATTGAATTGGAAGTGCGTGATGTGTAACATTTTTTCCCCCTTGCTTCAAACAGAATCATTCTTAAGTTGATTGCAGACTGTTTATTTACATGAGATTCGATGGCTTTTTCTCGGGGTTTATTTGTTTAAACTACTTACTGCAAGTATCTTACTATGCAAATTGACTGACCAATTTCTGGATGAGAATGTTTCAATTGGAATTACGATAGTTCAACAAATATTGAACGAGTAATTTCGTGAGAGAAGCCTGGATTTGTCGCGGTATATCAACCGTTTTTTGAAAATTCAGAATCTGGCAAAATAGCTATGGTACTTAACTAAAATATAAAACTATCGATATATCAACAATAATTTTTATTGAATTTTTTGCTGATATTAATTTAATTTACAATTGTACTTGGTGATTCAAATAATTTTTTGTATTTTCCATTTAATGTACTTTCTTCCATATTTTCCATTATATATCCATTTGATTCCATTTGGTATTTATTTTCAATTCGAACATGCTTCGAACAATTTAATTCTTAAAGGAACAGTTTGTTTCAGAACAATTTGTTTTCATAAGAAACAATAAATTTTGTTTCAGAACAATTTGTTTTCATAAGAACAATGAGTTTTGTTTCAGAACAATCTTTTTATATCTTATTATAATAGAACGTTATTTGTCAGCTGCATTAGAAAAAAAATAATAGAAGGATTTATTTTTGTTTTCATAAGAACAATAAGTTTTGTTTCAGAACAATCTTTTTATTATAGAACAATTTTTTTTTATTTTCGGAAAAATATGCGACGATAGAATTCTAATTAATAAGTTTTAATCACGTTTTATTATATAATTTCCAGTATAAACTTAAACACTCAGTTTGCACAATAGAATCAGTATTATAACCATCTGATTCATAACCAGAGCTTTCGAGATCTCTATGTGATATATCGCGATTTACTCTAAACGTGTCTTAACTTTTAACCTTTTTGAATGAAATAACTCGTGGTAAATACAAGGGTTCCTAAGCAATAAATAACACGCAGCTCCTTTAACACTGAAGGACATAATCTAATGTCCATAACACCACATGAAGTCCTGAGTGTCCTGTCATGAAATCATAAGTGAACGATGAAATACTCGTTTTAATTTAGAACTAAACATTAATTTCAGCACGAGTAAACCTCTTGTTTTCAAAAAAAGTTACAAATATGAAATAGTATTTAGTATTTCTTTTATTGATATCCTGTACAAAACTTTATTATTAATGTATTTAAATTATTAAAGAGTTTATTACTGAATTCCAATAAAAATTGTCTTTTGAGCTGAAATGTGATTTTCAGCATCAATCATTCTAAGCTTGAAACATATGACATATATATACTACCTAAAGAATCCCAGAATTGGATTTCTTACTTTTTAAATGAGATAGAAAAAATTTCCTCCCAAAAGTAGTTGTAAACAACTTGTGACTTATTCAGATACATAATATTTTTTGGTTGAGTTTGTATTCCTTTTTTTAAAAAATCGATCCTGACTTTCTTCTCGTTTTTGATAACGATTTTTTTCAGATACGTAAATATGTGTAAATATTGTAAAATATGCATGTAATATTATTTTTATGATCGAAAAAAATTATTACTTTGTTATCTTACTCGATAATCTTAAATATGTGGTTGAAAATTTTCTAAAAAAAATTTGACAAAAATAAAACTTAAAGCAATGGAGTCATATCTCGAATTACAAAAAAATATTACCCATTAACGATTCAGAAACTGTGTATCATAAAATCATAAATCCCTCTCAATCATTCTCAATTTCTTTCTTTCTTTTCTAACTAAAAATTAGGAATAAAAAAAAAACACTTTTTTTTTGTTTAAATGTAACTGATATATATATATATATATGAAATTGTAATAAAATAATCCTATTAATATCAATCTGTTGCAAGAAGGAGACAGACTGGCTGCTTTCGCATTTCGAAGAATCACTGTGCATAGTGAATTAAATATCAAAATCAAAAATCATTCAGCGTTGTGTTTTTCAGGCTTATCATAAATGATAATTTGTCTTTATTTATAAATATTACATGCTACATGAGTAAGAAATACAATAGAGAATAGCAACATAAATGTTTACAAGACTTAACACAAATATAAAATCAATTTCAAATGTGAGTCCCAAGCACACAAGCTTGATGCTTAGGAAAATCGCAAAATCTACTGGTATATCATTTAATAATTAGAAACTGTGTATCTGTGTATGTGTAACTGTGTATCTGTAACTGTGTATTAGTAGTGTTTATATGATAGGACATTCACTTATATCGTATGTCAGTTATTTTTTTTTATCATACTAATTAGGCAATCCAATAAGAAATTTTTTTTTCTTCTTTCTAATGCAGCTGGCAAGCGAGACCTTGATATTTTATGCCATAAGGTCTGCACTGACGTTACTCACTTTGCACTACCCAGGCGGCGCGTGTCAATAAGCAATAATTATACGTTTTGTTATACGTCTTGCTATTTCGACCTGATTTAAAAATTTCAAATGAATAGCGCCATAGCGCCCGTAACTGATGCGTATTTTTTTTGTTTTACGCGTTTAACATAAAGTGAGTATTGCACTTCAATTAAAATAAATTCCTATATTGAAATGTAGATTAAATGAAAAATGTATATATATATTTATTTTCAAATTCTGTTAGGTCATCCTTATAGTATGCTGCTAAATTACTCTCATATCGCAAACATTACTTTTGAGAATAACGGCCGGTTTTTATCATCATCTGGAACACCAAACCTTATTGTCATTCTATCATTCTGACCATGTTAAACAACGCTTATCATCAACGCTCAATGCTCTGTCACACGCGGTGCAATTCTCATTCACTCTTTCTTTCTTTTTTTTACCCCCTCCAACTTCCCTTCACTAGTATGCATTAGCTCTTTGGCAAGTATCAAATTTCTATCTTCCCAGCAAGTTCAATCAATCACACTGGCAACTTGAAGCACTTTATGTAGATATCAAGAAGAGTGTCAAGATTAATTTAAACTCTTCCAGTTTACCATTCTGGTAATTGTTAAGTGCCAAAAATGCTTCCGGGCTATCTACGACGACCTTTTCGAGTGTTTCTTTTTGAAAAGACGCCAAGGTTGCTGTCCGGAATATGCTTCAATGTTTTATGAGTGCAAGGTAACTGTTTTGGAAAGGAGAAATTATATCACAGAGTCATATTTGGCATGCATTTTTCACTTTTGTTAAGGAGCCTATTGTTAAGGAGCCTATTGGGTTAAAGTAGCACCCTCGTAACCAAATGATAGTTAGAATTCGAATCTTTACCTTCTGTGCCGTTTATATCTAACAGACTATAGCGGGACTGTTCGTTCATCGCTGATATAGAAGATCTATCTCGCTGCCCTTATAGATAGTTTGTTGTTTTACTTCACTTTTTCATTAAAATAGATAAGAATTTTAAAGTAAAATATTAGTTATTTTTATTCTTTTATTGTCTTCTGCAGCTGATCGTAAATTCATCAAATTTTTAAAAACTCATTTAATGGAATATTTATTTAATTTTCTGTAAAAATTTGTAAAAAATTTTTTCAATAGTTTTATTTAAAATATTTGTTCAGCAGTTTTTATTTTTTTAAAGCGTATTTAAAAAAAAAAAAGTAAATATTATTTTTATGTAATTGCTAACGTTAATTATGCATCTATAGTAATTATGTATGTTAAATATTAGTTCTGGTGATGAGGCTAAGACACTTTATGTTTTAATAAAGTCTCCGTAAATGGTAAGCCAAATGTTATTACAGGGTTCAGTAAAGATCGCTGTTACTATGACATCGGCACACACAACAGACACAAAATCTGGTTAAGTTATCATATGCCTATAGATATAATAAAAATAATATATTATAATAAAAACAAATAATGAATTTGGTGCGTAATAGTACAAATTTAACAAATGTTTCAGTTTTTGGTTCGATTCTTGTAGTAGCAAAGTGCAAAAATCACGAATCAAATGATTTTATTGATTAATTTTTTTGATATTCATGCATAAAATTGTTTGTTCATAAATATCTGTCGTTTCAAACAATCTGGCCCATTTTAAGGTATTATTTAGCCGCAACTATGTTTATTCTGTAAAGGAATTTTTAAAAAGAACATGTTTTTGATCATAAATATTGCAGAAATAAAAAATAAAAAAATACATGTTAGAAATTCTGAATAAGCCTTATTTAGAATTTCTATCATACGTTATTACAGTCATGTCTACAATAAATAAAAAGCACTGAAATAAATATTTTTCTAGTTAAATATTTAATTATTTAATTAAGGCAAACCTAGATCATATGAAACATATTTTATTGTGTTTCTGAAAAATGTTTTTTAAAATGTTCAGTAATGAGACGGATTGCTTCTGGCCCACGGACAGAAATTTGTTCATTAGCGTAATTTGCGTTTCGATATTCTTTGCTCATCAACGCAAAAAAAAAGAAAAAAAATATGGAAGATTTTCAGAAACATACCTAAAAAAAATTTCAGAATAATCAGTAGATATCTTCCCATTCCACTTCTTAATATGCAAAATAAGCCGAAAATTATGTTAAATTTTCATTGTTTCAATTTTCAATGATTTTTTTTCTTTCCATTAGCGCGAAAATGTTGAAAAAATATATAAGAAACATAAATGCAAAAGTTTAGAGTAATCAATGAATATATTTTTTCATTCCACCTTGAGATCTTAGTATGCCAATTTAGCCGAAAATGCTGTAAATTGTTACTTTTCAATATTTTTATTTTCCTTTTTTTTTTCAGTTCCTCTATTTTCAATTGCAAAATTAAAGAAATATTAAATGACTGTCTGTCGCTTACACCTGCTTTGGTGGAGGAGTAGGCTGAGACATTATTAAAACAATATAAATTATATTTTCTTGTACCCTGTTTATGTATATAGATTCTAACATGATTCTCAATAATACCTTTTTTTAATGAAACTCCACTCAAAGATTAATGAAATGAAGAAAATTAATATTAAATGTGGGGAAAAAGCTTATATGTATTCAATAGTTTTTGTTAAAATGTTAAAAAATTTCTTAATGAAAATTATTCAAAAATAGACTTTTTTAGGCATATAGATATATATAGTTTAAATAAAACACACGTATTACATTCAATCATATCATATTATTATAATATATGTAATATCTCTTATCCTTTATCCTTTTTTTTTATCTTATCTTTCTATAACTTTTTTTAATATTGATTAGAATATTGCTAAACTGTTATTAAAAATTATTATACGCTGTAAAATAATCTTTACTAAAATTTTAAATTTATCGGAGAGCAAGCAAAAAGTATGCAAGCAAATAAATGAGGTAATGACAAATGTTATCATAATAAATAATCCTAATTAATAAAAATGATAAACGCGGCTGTTTTTCATGTCTTTTTTCTGATGTCCTGCTTTTTTCATGCTTTTAAGTTGAATCCTCTTGTAGAAATTCAAGTATAAATTTGGTCATTTAGATTTCGTAGTAGCATCAGAACAATAATTCTCTGATTAATCTGCAGAACTTACAATAGTATCATGCAAAGCATAGCTGATATTATCATTGTAAGTGTCTTTATTTTGAAAAGAAATATATTGGAAAGTAAATTGTCCATAAAAAGTCAATAACAAGCAGCTTCTGGTACAACTTTTGGGTTATTAAAGGACTACGAGTGAATAAATAATTGTTAATTAAAAAATATTTTGTGAACAGTAACCTAAGTTGTCGGTTTTGTTTCTTATCCCACTTGGCCGGCAGCAACATCCAGACAAAGTACATGAACCCGTGTGCCTTAAACCGACGAATCGTGATAAAGGATAAAAAAACGTAGCTTCTTTTTGTCTTTGACCTTGCGGCACAAAGACATGGTGCACCCAAAGGGAAAAGTCTGACTTTACCCCACACGGTTATACCCCAGGGCACTGGGTACCCTTTTAGTCGCCTTTTATGATATGCATGGGCTACATTGGCGCTATTTTAACCCAGACCCACACGGGATGTAATCTTTGTGGTAATTGTTGTTAGTTTAAATTTTACAAATGTTCGCGAGACATCAAAAATCTTTTTTAAGAGAGCGCCACTCAAGAATTCCTGAAAAAAGTTGATCAATCAAAGTGAGGATCAATATACTAGAAAATGGATGAAAAATAATTCTCACATCTCTCATTCTTAGAATACAGAAAATTTAATACACATACACAGTTTTATAGCTTTTTATTTTCTTTTTACTTATTCTTCTTCACTGCTCTGTTCATGAGAAGCTCGAGCACAAAGAAAATGAGCGATACGCACAATCCAGTTACTAGAATTGTAAAAGCTCCGAGGAGATCCATCAGATCCAACGGTTGTCTGACATTTTCGACGTTTTGCGAACAGATGTCGTAGTACAGCACAGACTCCAACATGTGTCTCTGGGCCAATCTTCCTTCACTAAAACGTAGAATGCTGTAACATAAAAAGAGAAACAAAAATAGCATTTTATTTAATTCACAAGCATAAGCGTTTAAAAGTAGTTTTCAACGCTGTTGTTCTTTACGTTCGACTTGCAATACCTACCAACACACCGCCGAAGGGCCACGGCATTGAAGTAGGGAAACGCTTATATGCATTTTATCCTAACAGAATCTCCTCGTTCATTAAGAGGGCCTGATGGCCGAGTGGCTAGCGCTCTGGCGCTCGGTACCCCAGGTTAAAGAGTTATAAACTGGTACCACAGGTATAAACTGGTAGGTGATCTAACATTAACTACATATCTTCAGCTTATTGTCGAATCGTCAGGTTACCACCAGCTGCTAAATCACTGAAAAGCATTTTTGCTCGAAAAATGACATTCGTTGATCAATAGAAAAAAGCCCTCATTTAGAAGCACACCAAACCCTCATTACAAAAGGACTGAAAGCCTCCTAGAGGAATTTCACTGGGAAACTGATTCTTTCTACTTTGCTCTAGATTACCATCTGTTTAGTAGCTTACATTAGCATTTTGGAGACTTGAGCTGAATTTAAGAGAAGAGGCTGGAATGAAGCTAGTTTCTTTATTCAAAAAGGAATGCTATAAAAAGGTATCAAAAAGTGGAGAAGACGACGTTAGTTAAAAGATTAGTTACTATGGTTCTGATTGATTAAACATATTTTTGGCCAAGACAAATCAATTTTATTTTAAGCAGAAAAATGTAAAGAAATTCTGTTAAAACCTGATAAATAACATAATGACGTTAGATTTATTTTCCTATCATTCATCATTTTATAGTTGCACTTAAATGTATAAGACACACGCACTCGACATATATATAAATATATATAAACATAACAAACTTACGCTTCATCCAGTTTCCTGAGACCTGCTTTAGGCAGCCCTTTCCTGGTGGCTAGTCCGATGTACCCAGAACAGAAATCGAACGTCGACACCCGGACACTGCACTTGTCTGTCTGCTTGAACCTCTCGCCGATCATGGACTTGGAGTACATGCTGTCCGATATGTAGGCCGCCTTCCCTTGCTCCACGGAATCCATCCATGGGGGGATTCCAGTGTCCATCTTGATCAAGTTCTTCTTCATCCTGTGGAACACAGATTCTAGTCTGGTGCCCACCAATTTCTGCGAAGAGTACAAAACCTTCAGTCATCGAACCAAACAGCATTTTGTGGAAGGAAGTGTTTTAACCATGTTTCTTACACACTAAAATAGGAGGTGTTCTAATGGAACGTGTAACATGTTCTTACCATCTTCTAGTGAGTGTCCTTATAATACAAATAAGTAAAAATGTACAAAAAGGCAAGATGGAAACAAGGTGAATTACCTGCAGACACATGACGGGATAAGCATTTTCATATGTCCCTATTATCAAGTCGGGGTACTTCAGGAAGTCGTCCAGGCTTTCAATTTGAGGTCTCAACCTGTCTGCGGCATACGTTGAGACCATAGTCCCTTGATAGACGTTCAGGAGAACGAGGCATCCCAGAAACCAGATGCTTTGAAGTAACCGAAAACTAGGAAGAAACCATATATGACGCAAGAACCATCTGGTGTTCGATCCGAAGTCTGTAAAAGAAAAAAAATAAATTTTTAATTAAAAAAAACTGGTTGTTTAGAATGCCAGGTAATGGGACCTGAAGTCATTCGCTACTAGAATAGTAGATATGTTGCTGATTCAACTTTAATCAGGAACCTCTCAGAAGAGATTTGTTTTCATTACGTCCAAATTTTGCCACCACAAACGGAACGAATATTCATTAGGGGTATTGCATGTGTGGGGATGCACCCTACTTCACTCTTCCTAGAGCCAAACGGAAGAATATTTCAGTCAACAATGTTTATTCTTAAGGCTCTTTCCCACTGAGGCGTGAGGCGGCGACGCATCAAGCGGCAGGGAAGAAAATTCTTTCGACCCGTTCACACCGACGCTTTAGAAATCGCTTTACGCCTAATGAAGTTCCAGTTACTTCTACTGGACGGCAGATCTACTATTGGCTCAATTCAAGTCACATGACGCGCAAGCATTTGAGAGTTGAAAGTTGGTCAACTCGAAACGGTGGATTTCAACCGCCTTCAGGCGAACGCAGTGAGGCTAGTGATTGGTCAACGCTTCATGCTTCAACGCCTCATGTCTTGGTGGGAACGAGCCTTTAGGCCCATCAGCATCATTTCTTGGGTTGCGAACTCGGATTCGCTTGTTTGGAAAACCAACGCGCTCCACTAGGCTTAGACACATACGAATATAGTGAACCCCGAAAATAAAATAAGGAAAAAATCTAAGCAATAATGCTATTTTAGATTTTGTATTAAATATTGCTGTAATATATTCAATTCATCATTAAATGAGTAATTTATAATACGATGTTTAATGCCTATTTTAGTAAATAGTTAATCTTAACAGTATTTTTAAAAATCAGCTTATTAATTTGTTTTTCAATTTTTAAATTATTAAACAAACACATGTGTATAAAATATATTTTGCTTTATGATAGTAGTAATGATATTCAAGATTACATTGCAGCTATTATTAAATTTTAAAAAAAAGTTCTAAAGCAAAATAAACAAATAAAGTAACAATTACCTTTTCCTATGAAAGACTTTTCAAATGCCCACAAATACTTGAAAAAGGCTTCTGATTTCTTTGCCTTCCGATTAGTTGGTAGAATTGTATAAATCAGATATGCTGTGCTGGCAAAGATAAATACAGCTAGTATTACAAGCAACCACGCCTGTTAAAAATACAAAAAAAACAAAAAAAAACGGGTAATTGGTAAGTTTTTAACATAACAGAATTGGCACATCAAAGTATAATTTATAAAGTTGATGGTAAATCAAAAATTTTATTACAGCAATTAACGCCAAAACAAAAGTTTAAAATTTTGTGTAATAGATTTTTAGTGACAGTTTAATCTGAATGAGTTAAAAGGAAATTTAAGTATAGGGCTTTAATTTTATAAATAATTATTTTAATTTAAGAAGTTAATTTTATACAAATGAAGTTTTTTTTTCGGTGGTTCAAATAATATATTGCAATGTGATCTATTAACAAAATACAGAACCTATAATTTTTTATGTTTTTAATTAATAAAATATATTTCAGAGAGTATTTAAGATTTCTCGTTACAGTTATTTATTTAAACGAGAAATTAAATAGTTTTAAGAGCTTTTAGAAAATAATCTTAAGTTTCTAAGTTAAAAATGTTAAGACTACTATTTATAATTTATAAATATTAAATACCGCAAAACACCTGGAAAATATTTCTTACCGTAACGGAGAATATCTTAAAAATAAGAAAAGGATTTTTGTTTGCTGGAACTAAACCGGATATGATGACTAGTTCAGAGAAATCTATAGGGAAAGCGAAATCCACGACACTAGCTCTCTGCTCATTGATAAAGATGGGACCAGCTAAGTCTGTTTCCTGGGAAAATAAAAGGATTTTCAATTTATACTTATTATAAACATTATAAAATAGCAAAATGGAGATATTTGCTATAAATATATTAAGTTTGTAACAACTTTGATGGGATTAACAAGGCCTTCATTCGAAAATAAAAACATACATTCTTCATAGAGTAGTTATTATTAATTATCTAAAACCTCTATATCAGGAGTGGCCAACTCGCGGCCCTCCTTAAACATTTTTCCGGCCCGTGAGATGAATCACACTTTTACAAAATATATTTATTTTATAATGGCCAAAGTAGTGAAAACCAATGTATTAAAAAATATATTATTTGTGTATCCATATATTCAAAAATTAACTGTCGAATTGATGAGAAGAAATTAACTTTGATTTTAAAATAATATTCTTGCGAATATAGGACAGATATTGCCTGTTTTATGTATGAGTTTACAGTTATGAGTTCGCAAAATAATTAAATTATATTCTGCGAACTCATGATGAGTGGAGAAACAAATATCGCACTAGTAAAATAAATATTTTTTAATGATTTCCTTTTTTTTATTTCATATATATTTATATATTTTTTATATTTCATTTTTAGTGTTATATATTTCTGTACAGTGTGCGTTTAGCATCATTATTATTATCTTATCTTTGTTTACATGTAAGAATAATAGTAAACACAAAAATAATAACTCATTAGTTTTCAATTTTTCACTCCAAAAAAATGTGTATAGTGGGTCTAAATCTAATAGGGGGATATATAAATTTATATGCAGCTCGCGGAGTTAAGATGCATTTCCAAATTGGTCCGCAAGATCATTTGAGTTGGCCACCCCTGCTCTATTTATTTGTACAAAGGTGACTTATATGAGCGGGGTACAGAAATTAAAACATTTACTAAATTTTATTAGAAAAAAAAAAAAAAAAATCATTGGAAAACTGGCGAGGTGCCAAGAGAAAATCTCACTAGAAAATACAAACGTCTATAATGATTATCGTTTAGCAAATTATAAAACAAAAGTTATTTTGAATCTCCAATAAAATAAAAAGAATTTAGAAATTAAAAAATAAATAGTGCACATATAAAAACACTTGAAATAAACAAATAAAATCTATATTAAATAAAGAACATATTCTTTAATCATCTCGCCACTAGATGGCACCAGGCATCAACAAAAAGATTTATTCAAAGAAGAGTACAAAGAAGAAGTTCTTTGTAATTTCTGACTACGTGCGAGATAAAAAGCAACAAATTCTAAGGAAAAAAATTGAACAGACAAGTCTTATAGTTTTTATGCTTTAAGAAATGCAGGCAAACAAACAAATCTCTCGCTTTTTAGAAAAACGATAAATATATAAAAATAAAGATAAGATTAAAGACTTCATATTTTGTTATAAATATCATATGTTTGCTATACATGAAAAATATTTTTAACAAAAATTATTTCAGAACATTTTTTTGAAAAACATTTAACAAAAATTTATTCTTGGGAAGAACATTTAACACTGAGAAACTTTGAAGTTCAATGTAAAAGAGGATTTTTACGTATTTTTAAGATAAAGTACATGTATACAATTTATATGAATTAGAACGTCAGGCAAGTTCTTACTGGCGCATACCGCATGTCTCCTTGCATTTTTACAAAGTGTAAATTAAGCATCTTTATGGCTTAAAACGCAAATTCTTGTGATTCGTTTTAAGACATATACAATTAAATGAATGAATAATAATAATGAATCTTCTATTAATTTACATTTTTGAGCATTTCACCAACCATCCCATTCCACTTGCCACTAGGTTCTTGGAATCCTCCATAAAGAGAGCTGAACTGGTACGTGAAGCTAAAGAAGAAAGATTTAAGAATCATTTACAAGTTCATAAAGGGTAAAACATTAATTAAAAAAAAGATGGCATTTTATAAAGTTTTAATCTAAAGGCAGTTAATCATTTAATTACCAACGGAAATTAATAGGTTTTCACATAGTGCTTGTCGATCTATGTAAAATACAGGTGAAATTTATTTTTATTTCAATTTTATATTCTGCTTCATTGGTGCATGGTTGGACAATGCCGTCTGCTACTGGCAGATTTCGAGACAGGAGAGGTTTTCGTTTTACAGCGTAGGATTGTCTGCCCTATGCTTTACTGTCACATTAGACGGACACCAATGTTTTAAAGTGGATTCCGAACCACTATAAGCATCCATGACATTGCCGGAACTCGAACACGAAACCTGGGGTAACGCGAGCCAGAGTTCTAGTTAACTATGCCATGAAGCTTCAATGGACAAATTATTACATAAAATTTCAAATAGATCTGAAATGGTAAAAAATTTTAAATATATACATTCTTAAAAAAAATTTCATTTACTAACTTAAGATTCACTTTCAAAAAAAAAATGTTTTGCTGATTAACCTATAACCTAAAACTTGTACTTAAATGCATATAATATTATTTTATACATATAGAAAACTAACTCAAAAACTTGAGATCTTGTCAACTCATCGTAGAGTTCTAAGACGACTCCATGAGCTTCTGTTTTATTTCCACTAAGAACAATCCAGGGATCCCACTGTAAAATAAAAACAAATTTTATGCGATGAGCAAATAAAATATCTTAGATACTTTTTTTTTACAATCATTCATACATCAGTGTATACATATTCATACAATATGTATACATATTCATACAATATGTATACATATTTGAAAAATATGAGTTTGTAAGTTAATAGGTTTTTTACGTAGAATATGCTTTATATAGATGGGTCAATGGTTGAAAGCGTAACACGATAAGATATAACAAGTGGGCTGGAAAGTTCGTATGCTAACACATAGATGGCGCTACTAGTATTAAATCCATATGATTTTTAGTTAGCCCTAACCTTCAAAAGACACGTGTACAAATTTGACAGCTGTTGCACTATTAGTGTATGAGTTATAGCATTTTTAGTGAAGCAACTTTTGTTAGTTTGAAAAAATGGATAAAAAGGAATTTTGTGTGTTAATAAAGCATTGCTTTTTGGCGAAAAAAAATACTATTGAAGCCAAGGCTTGGCTTGATAAACATTATTCGAACTTTGCACCAGGAAATTTAAACGAGGTTTGCTAAATTTAAACGAGGCGAAATGAACCCCGAGGGCGATGCACGCAGTGGACGCCCCAAAGAGGCTGTTACCGACGGAAACATAAAAAAAGTCCACAAAATAATTTCTGATAACCGTAAAGTGAAGTTGATTGAGATAGCTGAGACCCTAAAGATATCAAAGGAACGTGTTGGACATATCATGAATGAATATTTGGATATGCGAAAGCTCTGTTCAAAGTGGGGCCGCGCGAGCTCACAGTCGACCCAAAACAACAACGAATTGATGATTCTAAGCAGTGTTTGGAGCTGTTCAATCTTAATAAACCAATAATGTGACAATGGATGAAACATGGCTCCATCATTTCACACCGGAGTCCAGTCGACAGTCAGCCGAGTGGACTGCTCGTGATGAACATTAAAAATGCTCTAACTTCACTAAAAATGCTCTAACTGACATACTAATAGTGCAACAGCTGTCAAATTTATACACGTGTCTTTTGAAGGTTAGGGCTAACTAAAATTCATATGGATTTAATACTAGTAGAGCCATCTATGCGTCAGCCTATGAACATTTCAGCCCACCTGTTACATATTTTATCAATCCAGTCACTATTAGGCACAACTCTTTAATATTATGCCATTCAAGATTATTGAGGCTTACCTTGTACATTTATTTGCAACTATTTTATTTATATTGTATTCAATTTTAATATCTTAATTTTCTAGAACAAAATATAATCTCGCTATTGCAAAAAATAAAATTTATGTTGAGATTATTTCTACTTCTACTAAATAATAAAGCAGAACATAATAACGTTTAGTGTTAAATGATACAGTAGACAAATAATAATGTTAATAATTCTGCAGATCTAAATCTTTGGTATAATGTTTTTTTAAAATAAAAATCAATGTTTTAGAAACCTCCAGTTTTAAAGTTAAAGTCATTATTTTTTTCTGTATTACATGAATTCAAATGATTTTGAAAATGTTTATTATTTGAAAAAAAAAAAAAAAAGATTTAGTATATTCATTTTTTTTTTTAATTATTTTCTTCGAAGAACATTTTTGATGATATTTTTTAACTCAACTATGAATATAAATTGATTTTAAAGGAATAAAAATACAATCCTATTCATCGAATTTTTTTTTGCAATTTGAATCAATAAATGTTATAATATTCTTATATACTATAAAATAAGGATTATTAAATTTTGAAAAATAGCTTTGCATAAAAGTTAGCATCATTTTTATATTTCTGCTTACAATTCAAGTTTAAACATAAACAGTAGAAAAAAAATAATAACACAGTTTTAAAGCTATTATAAAAAATTTTATCATTGTGCAAAATTGTGAAAATATATCATTCTACAATTGCTCATGCTATTGTGCACAAATTTGTACGATTTAAATAATAAAATTTAAAATTTCAAAAATAGAATTTAAATATAAATTGAACATTGCATAAAAATCTATGTTATAATTTTATAATAAACAATCCTTGACACTTCATAGATAGTTATAATTTTAATAAATTTGTATCATGTAGAGAATTTTAAAAGAAAACAAATATATTCATATTAGGAGAAAAAAAATCTAAAAAAAAAGTAAAAAAAAAATTTATATAAAAAAAAAAGACACGGTCATTTTTTTTTAAAAAATGGTCTGGAATGTTCTAGAAGATTGCAAAATTGTCTGAAATTGAAAGTGTCTACTTCATTATCCTGTTCAATAAATGGAAATACTATTTTTGTCACATTTTATAATTTTTTCTCACCAATATAGATCATTCATGTAATATCTGCGTAGTATAGGGTGTCCCAAAATTCAAGTAAGAAGTGATTTAATTTTTAATTTTTTTCTGTTCTAATGCAACTGGCAAACACTTAGACAATTGGCTTCGATGCCTTAAGGCAAAAAAAGAAAATAAACATAATAAGGCAAGTGCTGCACCGACGTTGCTCACTTAGCACTACCCAGAAGGTGCGTGTAGCTTGAAGATAAGTTACAGACGTGGAGTAACAATACCGCCGAAAAGCTCAACTATCATGCTAGACAGGGACGTACTGTTTAAAGTGGATTCCGAACCATTACAAACATCCATGGCAATGCTGGGAAAACTGCATGCACCAAATCCATGCACCGAGTAACTTGTAGTACCGAGCACCAGAGCGCTAGCCACTCGGCCATTCAGGCGTATCTTATTATTAATAAATTTTTAAAAATACTTGCCTCGAAAAAAATTCAGTTTGCAAAAAAGTATAACCCCAATTATAATTCATCTAAGAGGTTAAAGTAAGGCTCTTTTAAGGTATAAAAAAATATGGAAATATCAGCCTAATTTTATTGAATTTTGCATGAATTTTGGGGACACCCTATATTATAAATATATAATATTATATAACAATACAATGCATTAAATTTTATGATAGTATTATAATAATATTATATGCAATTTTATGGAAAAGCATCAGAAAGTTCTGCTTCAAAATTGATGATTTCCACAATTAAATTAATTTCTGAATTAAATAAAGATTTAAAATATCTTTAAAAAATCATTTATTACAAAATAAAAAAAAGTATTTTTAAGTCAAAAAGTATTATAATATTCAGATGAAAAAAAATGTAAGTAATATTTACTTACTGCGGATAGTGCAGTCCGAAGATTCAGCATTTTCGAGTCATAAAAAGGAACAAATTAAAAATTTATACAGATTGTTTAAAACAGATCTATCTATATATATGACTGATAAGAACTTATTGTTAGAAAGTAGTGCTACTACAAACTTACTGGATAAATTCGGCAACAGTTTTACGTCTCGTATAATTTGGGATAAGTGATTCTTTGATTATTTTGTATTTGCTCAAATAGAATAATGAATGTCATTTCCGACGTACGCTCAAGCCATGTATCACGCGAAATTTACCCCAAATTATAACTGTTATGCTTCTTGATTTGAAAAGAAGCATTTTCATGTTATGAATCATGTCTGAAATTGCAAGGCATCCGATGATTTTCTTGAGGGAAAAGCAAACATGGAAGTTATGTTTTTTTTTAGATGAGCTCTATTGCGTAGTATAATTTATTTTATTTAGAATATACGTCATTATCTAATGATTTATAGCAATGAAAAAAAGTTAAATAAAAAAACAATAGAATCCATACAGGTTTCGAAACAATTGATCTATTTGAATTAAAATGAAAAATGAATATTTTTTAGAAGTGAAGACTTTTTATATGATCTTTTCTTAAACCTGTAATTATTGTCAAAAATTTTAACAGCTGAATCTGAAATTTTAATTTAAACTTTTTAATTAAATTACAAGATAGAAGAATAAAAATATATAAATTATAAATTAACTAAAAAGATAAATCTGGCAACATGACGGTCTATTTGGGAGTGAAAGATAAACACCATTTGGTTAAGTCCATTGTAATTTAAATAGCACATTTTTTTATAATTGTATATAGAGCTTAAATAAATGTAAATAATTTTAAAATATTGGGAAAAATTAAATTTAAATAAAAAATAAATAAAAGAAATTTAGCAGTGAAAACTTAAAAAATTTAATAGTTGCAAGTAAATAAATGAAAGTTGAGAAGTAGAAGATCAACATCAGGAGAGCCTTGCAGTAATGGTACTTCAGAAAGAAATTAGAGAAGGGCAAAGAATTAGATATTAAAGCCTTTTTCTACGAGATTACGAGGCCGTTTTCTATGTTTCGACAAGGAAATGTCATGATTAAAGTAGGATTTCAAGATAACATCTTCGCAAGAAATATATTCGCAATTATAGAATTTTTTAGAAATTTTAACGAGATGTTTAATATCCAGATTTCTGAAGTACCAATGAGATTTTGTTTTCAAGTCTTTGAATGATTTCCAAGTTAGGTTTAACTGTATGGCCCTAGACTGGACTTGTATCGGTAATCATGATATTCGTGAAATACATATCTATGAGCTGTTTGTTATATACAGAAAGATAAGATTGTCTCCAAATTAGTGGACAAAAAGTGCGAACAGAAGCGTTAAATTTATTGCGAAGATTTTTGATATGAGATAAATAGATTAGAGTTTTATTAAGTGTTGCACCGAGGTATTTAACTTGATTAGACAAAGAGATATTAGTGTTATAGACATTAATGTTAGGATTATTAAGCTTGTTTTTAGCCTTGGTTTTAGTAGTATTAAGTTTGATTTTCCAACGGACGAACCAATTCTGATGCGAGTTAATATTATCTTGGAGGATGTTAGTAATAAAATAGGAATTTTTATTTTGGTAGACCAATTGCCGTATCATCAGCATAGAGACTAATTTTGATGTCCGAAGACTGAGGAATATCAATAATAACGATGGTGTATAGAGAGTGGCAAAGACTTGGTTTTCTTTGTATCTCTACGTTAATTTTTTTGTTGACATTTTCGGCTAATTGGACCCGGACCTACAGTTTAATCGGGACCTACAGAACGTCCGAACCACTAACAAACATGCATGCCACCGCCTTTCGAACCTGAAATCTGTGGTACCAAATGCTAGAGTGCTAGCTAATTGACCATCAAGCTGCCGAGCGGCAAAGAAGAGAACTTTGTAGGGTTCCAGCCTTAATGTTATGAAGTGTAGAATCAAATTGTTCACAGTTACAACTTAATTACGATTGATGTGATAGGAATGCACAAGTTTGATTAAGAAAGGAGCGAATTTGTATGAAATGAGTTTATGTACAAGTCCTTTGATCCATACTCTGTCAAATGACATAGCAACATTGAGAAAGATCACGGTAGTATCAGATTTTTTATTAAAGCTTTCTAAAACAGTGTCCGTATTGTTAGAAATTGATTATGAGCGGTAAGTTTCTGTGCAGAGAAACATTGTTGAGAGATCATTATTTTTTTTTTTCTTTTTAGATGGCTAAGAAAATTTTTTCCAGCGAATTTGTGATTGGAAGAGCCGAGAGTTATGACAATAAAGTTAATAGGTATTGTAAAATCTTTTACCAAGTTTAAAAAGGGGGGTAATTGCAGGAGTTTTCCAAGGTGTAGGATAGTTTCATTGGCAGAAAATAGAGTTGATTCTATTGAAAATTTTGAAAATGAATTTAAAGTTAAGGTTTTTAAGAATTTTATTTATAATGGTGTCAAAACCTGGAGCTTCGCTAATTTTATGAGAGGTGATAAAGACCGAAGAAGTTTTAGTGTGAGTATTTTTGGGGTTAGGATTAGACTTATAAATGACAGAGTTTGACAGTTTCTTCAACATTTATGCTAGTAGAATTGCATGAAATGTCAGTTTTAAGAAACTGTTCTTGAAGGCCATCTGCAATTATTTCAGCTTTCAGATCGTCAGCAGTAACAGGGGAAAAATTTTGATCAGTAAAAAGCCTAATGGCTGATTTCTTGTGATTGAAGGATTTAGCAGCTTCTCAGATGGAGCCATCTGCAGCATTCACAGTATGGAGGTTTTTTTTAAAAGAGACAACTTCAGTATCTAATTCTTGTGGAGTGAAACAATTGAGAGGATAATAGTTAGAAGAAATATCTAGAATAAAATTAAGCAGGTACCAATTAGTTTTTACATTACTTTGATTTAGATTTTCATTCAGATAGAAGGAGATGTAAAAGTTAATGTTAACCGGGTTATGATCCGAAGAAAATACATTGATGAAGTTAATACCATAAATATAATAAAAATAGTTAGTAAGGATGAGATCATTAGTAGAAGCAGATCTGGAATCAAAACAAGTTGGAGTAGGTGGAGCCAAAATATCAAAACCCTAACTCTTCACACAATAGTTCAAGATAAGCACCAGTATTGTTGGATTTTAGACATCCCCATGAAAGATGATGGGCGTTGAAGTCTCCACAAAGAATAATAGAATTGTTGTTAAAAAGGTGGAGGTTAATGTAAAGTTCAAAATGCTATTTGGCAATTTTATTTGGAACATAAAGGGAACCAATAATAATAGAAAGATGATTAATGAGATGGATATTGATGAGAGTACATTTAATGGAATTTAATGGGGAAGTAAAAAGGAAGTCATATTTAGTAGAATTAGGTGCAAGAATAGCAATACCACCATATGATCGAGGATCTTGTGATCCGTCAGCACTGATTAAAGGTTGTTTCTCACTCCTGATGAGTAGCGCAGGTGAAGCTGATGTTAGGGATAACTTGCCTGGTGGTAGTAGACTAATAGCCAACTTAATGTGTTGACATATTTGAAATGCGTGAAAATAGCTAGCAATATATAGAGAATGCATGAAAGTTCTCTATATATTAATAGACAATAATTAAGCAAACTGGCTTTAGATTGCTTACAAATATCGAACAATAGGCAGCAACCTTCATCGAACGAATAATTTTGCACAAATATGTTGGCAGCAATGATTTCTACAAGTAACTCTTCTGCGGCTCTGAAAGATCATGAAGCGCTAGTGAGAGGCAATATTGAATGATGGTATAACAGACTTGAACTGTTACAAAGGAAACTTTATCTTTAATATTTCTCCGCGACAACGTGTTACAGTCTTTTCCTTATTATCTACGGTACCTTGCACCATCTCAAGACGCCTGGCGCTGAGGCTGAGTTACGCTCATAGTGGCTTTTAAAATGTCTGCCTTTAACTCCACAACATCGATAGAGACATCTGGATTGGTATCTGAGCCAAATATCATGCCTGCTATATATTTGAATTACAATCTGATCCTTATAGTTTCAACCTTGTTTTAATGCCATATGACCATTACTTCCTCTATTATGTCTCACGATATCAGGTCACCACTAGTCAGCATATATGTATACAACCTTAACAATTCAACTTTAAATTCAAGATACCCTGTTGTTGTCTACATAACTTCTATGATTCGTCTTTCTGGGGTCATTTTCTAACAAGATAAAGCTGATTCTTCTATGGGTCATAAATATCTAGATTGCTTCCATTTTCTTGATACTCTTTATGGACAAGTAAGTTCACCAGAAAATTCTCCAATGTCCCCTGTATGGCGCAGGATAAATCATTAGATTTGGGCATTCCAAAACATTACTGATGTTTAACAATTAAATAATGCCTGTAAGGATGTATCTCAGGATGAGATCAAGAACATGTATACAAGCATAGAACTCCATCAGGACTGGAATCGTGAATTATTTTCTAGGATATTCAGTGAGTATTTGTTACCATTGATGAATCCTTTAGTTTTAGATATTTAATTAATACCTGTATGGATCTTACATACATTTAATTTCAGCAAAAATTTTTTTCTTTACGAGTTTTTTTTTTCCTTCAAAAGAGTGTATCATCAGTATTTTGCTCTTTGTATTTGCTTAGAAATACCAGTTTGTTTCTGAAACAGTGGCCAGGGTAAATGATACTGAACAATTTCCATGTCGGCGCCGAGTATAGGTATTTTAAATCTGCAGACTGGAAAAGTCTTATTGGCTATTGAAAGTTAAGCTTATGCTGTTTCTATTGATTATTTTTAAGTATTATTATATTTTCTTTTATCAACAGTATAATTTAAATTTTTTTCCAATAAATTTCTCATTGTAAAAATTAATTCTATTACATTTTGATTGGTGTCCACTTTTATATATATATTTATCTTTACTCTTGAGTAATTAAAAATTTGGAACTTTCCTGAATTACTATTTTATAATTTTAATTTTATGGGGTATTTTTAAAAAGTCTGGGATATATTTGTGGCTGTCTTAAACAATTTTTTTTTTAAATAGAAGAATATGCTTTTTGGGAAGATTTTTGTATAAACTTAAAGCCTTGGTGACTAAAAATATTCTGTGAAGCTTTTGCAGATTTCATTAAACAAAAAGTTTGAAAAACTTGATATAAAATCATGGAACAAGGATAAATAATATGCTGTGTAAATTATGCTTAATTTTTGTTTATTTAATGGGTCCAAAGCAATAAATTAAAACATTTTGATTTGATTTCTTTATGATACGGAGAAGCTTTAAAACCACATTAAAGGAATTTTTTTATACAATTGGTTGTTCTAAAATTAAGATATTTCTAAATCTCCAATTTTCTTAATGGTTGTTCCACATGGTGATGATATTCAAATTTCTGCTTTGTCATAAAATATTAATTTATGAAGTTATTTTAAGGCAATATTGTTAATAATTTTCACTGATATGAATTTTTTCAATTTTTAGTGGAGTTGTCTTGTAATTAAAAATTTGGAACTTTCCTGAATTACTATTTTATAATTTTAATTTTATGGGGTATTTTTAAAAAGTCTGGGATATATTTGTGGCTATCTTAAACAATTTTTTCTTTTTAGAACTTAAAAGAAAAGGTAGGTTGTACAACCCTTTTTGCTTGATGCCAGTCCTCTAGCTATTAATCTTAAACTAATATGGAACATGATACAAGTCTCCATACTGTTGGAAAATATCGTGAAATTTTTTTTTATCACTAAGCTATTTAGGATTGCAATAAAAAATTCTGGTGGCGAGGGCTAGTGACAAAATCGCAACCATGACAGCGATACGCAGTTGAAATTGGCAATTATTACAACTAAAAACACTGATTCAATGAAATAATTCAAAATGATTCATATACACAGTCCAGTCCCATTAATGTGACTACCACCTACTTTAGACGTCAACGTGAAATAATCCATCACAAAAGGCAGGTGGCAGCACATTGCAGTGGAATGTATATAAGGAATTCCACTTAATACCACTTAAATACCACTTAATACCACATTCCACACTCCACTTAAGGCTAGAATATATAAGAGTGTATATTCTGGCTTTTGGCAGGTGGTCACATTAATGTGACTGGACTGTGTATTTCTATAAAGCAATGAATAAATCCCCCCCTGATTTTTACAAGTTTTGTAATATAATCCAAATGTGTTTTAGGATGAAGCATATATTCTTATAATAGCAATTTAAATATATTGAAAAACGACAAAAAGGATTAAATATATAAATTAAATATTTTTTGGAATATAAATCGTATATTAAAGTAATTTTTTTATTTGAATACATTGTTGCCAGCTGCATTAGAACAACAACAACATTTTTGGATGTTTGTAGTGGTTCGGAATCCACTTTAAACAGTAGGTCCCGGTCTAATATGATCGTAGAGCAGGGATGGGCAAACTACGGCCCGCGGATAGAATTTTAATTTGCCAGTCCGAGGCAAATTAAAAGAAATATATATATTTATATATTATACATCCCTCTCCTTTTCTACTTTGATTAAATATGATTTTTTTATTAAAAAAATTATTATTTTTATCTCATTTTCCGAGGTTAAATTCAATACCGCCAGTAAACGAAGAGAAGGTTAAGAATGATGAAGATAGCTTTAAAAAATTACATTTTGAGTTCGTACGCAGATTTCAAGATTTCAGTGCCCTTCAAACAGAATTGGATATTTTCACCATACCTTTCAACGTAAATTATGAAATTTCATAATTAATCATCTTAAGCCGTTGTTTCTAAATATGCCAAAGTTAGAGTTTTATAAATCATTATCGAAAGTAAGGTTCCCAAATTTAATATCTCACGGCCATTAAATCAGTGCTATGTTTGCTTCATCTTATATATGTGAACAAGTGTTTTCTACTATGAACCTTAGAAAGAATTATTTCAGAAGTAGACCGAAAGATGAGCATTTAGCTTCGTTCCTTAGAATCAGTACATCTCACTTCGAACGTCAGTATAAGGAACTTTTAAAATGAAATCGCAATTTCATTCATCTCATTAACACATTTAAATTGTAATACTTTTATATTGTTTTTAAAATTTCAGAAAAATTTATATTGGCCCGCCAAACTTTTTTTTTTCGATTTTTGACCAGCGACCGAAACTGTTTGCCCATCCCTGGCCTAGGCCTTCAAGATCATTATCACAGCATATAGCATATCATCGGCCTACATTCAAACTGTTAGCAAAATTAGAATTACACTATTCTAAAAACAGTAAACACTAAAACACTGAATCAAAAATAAGGAGAAATTCTGCACATATGAATAATAAACAAACATAATAAATAATTTACAAACTTAAAAATGGGAGGTGAAAGGGCCTCATAAGTGAAATAGCCTGGGGCCTCTTTTCATCTAAATCCGGCCCTGCCAATCTCTAATATTTTAAAATTGGCGTGTTTTTGTTTCTTTCTTTCGAATAAAATATTTTTGTCTTATGATCATACAAATCAACTTCAAATTTAGGGCAAGTAGTTTAATATATATATATAAATATTATTTTTCCAAAAGTTTTAGTAGAAACCTTTTAGTTTTAAAAGATAAGGTGCTTTCATATTTAATTACTCCTTATATAATTAAAAGATTTTAAAGAAAACTATTATTCGAAAAATTATTAAAAGAATTTAAACAAGTCATTCTTACCATGATGAAAGAGTATTTCATAACTTCGATTATTTATTTATATTATCTCTATTATTATTTTATAACATATATGACACATATATTTGAAAAGCCCTGGCGTAAATGTCGATGTTTAGATTTTTTAGGATTGCTCATGACTTAGAATCTCATGGATCACTTGGCAATTAAAATACCAGTTAATAAACTAATTTTTTTCTCTGATGCATCACAATTTGAAACAAATACCCCTATAGTTCTGAGATACATATTTCGTAACTTTCTTTCCAAAATGTGTAGAATCTTCCCGCCTTATGGATTTTTTCGTGTTTATTCCCGGTAGGAATGTTCTACTGTAAGCTGGTAGCCAAGTCTTGGCCTTTACGATATATTTTGCTATAATTCGTAGATATATATATATCTACGAATTATAGCAAAATATATCGTAAAGGCCAAGACTTGGCTACCAGCTTACAGTAGTTCAGCATACAGCATATCACGCAACATCTCATACAATATATCATACAGGATACAGCTTACATCCGAGAAATAAAGAAAATTTTCTTGAATGAAAAGTATTTAATCACCATCCTTTCAATGGCATTATCCGTTTGATGTTTTTATTATGAATAAATATATCGCTTGTTTTGTTTGTTTATTATATAAACTCGTTTTACTTGTAAAGTCAAACGTTTTGAAATGATGCCAATGATACATTTCCTTCATACTATTTAGAAATCATATGCGCACGTGACATCGTCATTTTTTTTTCCACATGCATCGTGTCAACGGAATGGAGATATTTATGTTTGCTTTCAACGGATTCGACTCATTCGATAAAGTATTATTATTTTCAAACTCGTGATCAACACATAATCTTGACAACGAATTTTAATTCTTGCCAAACAATTAGAAAAACAACAAACTTTAGAAAAAAAATGTCTTAAAAAATTTTCTGCAAACGAATTACAATTTTTAATTTTCTTTTTATTTATCAATCGTTTGGTTTATATTTCCGAAAGAAATGAGTTTCCATCGCATGGCAACGTATGGATTAATTGTATTCTAAAAATTTATTTTGTAATAGAATGGTTTAGTTTTTAAATATTCAATGGATAGAATGAGTTTCAATGGAAATCTTTTTGATCTTTCCTTTAAAGATGTGATTTTTATTTGCTTCGGAAAGAATATTTCGCCTTCTATTTTAAAAATAGAGGATAAAATTATTAAGTGCAACAAAAATTTATTTTTACTTCGGATTCTCGATAAAAGTTTAAAATGTATATATTTTTTGCCAAGTTTTTTAAGCAAATTCTTATCATCTGAAAGCAACAGCTGCGAACAAAATCATTGAACGCGGAATTTAATGAAGGTATGATTTTTCTTGATGATTACTTTGTGTAAGATACTAAAAAAAAGAAACCAAAAATTATTGAAATTAAAATGATTAATTTGATAAAATTTGTGTATATACTAGTTATAATTATTGTAGCAATTGCAATGTTTTTAAATCATTATATTTTAAAATGAAATTAATATTTAGTATATAATAATATAGTATATATAAATATAATAAATATATTTGAAAAGCGTCAGGTAAATGCCTATTTGTTGCGTAATGATATAATAAATTACGTTTTTTCGGTTTCTTGTGTTAGAAGTATTATTGCAGGGACTGTTTAGATTGTTTAGAAAAAATAAATTGATAAAATAATCATTCATATATGTATTAATTTGAAAAAGAGAATTTAAGAATTTAATTTAAAAAAGAAAACGCTATTTATAGTGTCACATTTTACAAATATATTTAACAGTAGCATCCTCTAATTGAATCTAAACAAGAGCTATTAATAATTGGCAATCATGAATCGAAACGCCTATTATAAATTAATTATATGCCACTTTTTTGTATTTAGAACAATTTTAGAGGCATCAGATATGAAGAATTCGTGAAAGATATCTTCATGCAAAAACAATTTCGGAAAATGTGGTGAAAAAAAAAGGAAAAAGGCTGAGATTTTTCTAGTACAACTGCAGGCATTTATTCACGAACTCCATGAAAAAATTATTACTAATTATTCAAAGATATCCATTATAGATTTAACTGTTTTGAATTTCTAACCTTTTGTTACAAGTCTACGTCTTTTTTTAAGTGTCTTGCAATAATTATAAAATTTATTTTTCACTGATTTGTTTAAATTTATTTTCTGGAATAAGAAATCATTCTAAAATACAGACGTTACTTTCAACCTATTGCTTATTATTTTTTCATATCAAAATGAAAATGAATTTTTTAAAATTATCAAATTTTTTTTATTTTTTGTTTTAGGTTAATTTAAAGGAGTAAAAAAATCCGGAGAGAAAGTATTTTTCGGCAATTTGAACACAGTTTCTCAAAACTAAATTTACTCTTGAGGAATTGTATTTCTCCAAAAAAAGTGCTACTCAAAAAAGGAACTCGTGATAAAATAGTGTTACAAGTTGAAAAAAACCAGAGAAACCACATTCTTTAAAAACATAAAAAAAAAAAAATTACATTGCTCACTGAATTTTAATGAAAGTAAGATTATTCTTGAAGTTTACTTTAAGTAAGATATGGAAAAGAATTTAAAATTATTGAAATTAGGATGTTTAATTTAATGAGTAATATTTTCCTTATTTTATATAATTTTGATTATACTAATAAATAGCACATTCAAAATTAATTTTGATTATACTGTTGCATGTTATGACTCATTTCATGTGATCCATCAGACGAATTCAATGCTCATGGTAAAGAAGAACAATTTGCAGATTCACTTTTTTAAGCATCAGCATAAAATCTCAATTCAATCATGAGACGTCCTCTTGTGAACATTAGTAGTTACGATTTTAAACCTTCAAAAAGTCGCATTTTATTTTTTAAAATAAGAATGTTTATTTAATGTCGCATTTTGTATAAATAATTAAAAACACCTCTTCTATTTATGAACAAACAGAAGTCAGTGTTAAGTACTGATTAGGAAACTTAACATTTGCTATAAATAATTTTTCATTTCGATATTTTTATCAAAAAACAAGCTATATATATATAAAAAAATTTTAAAGTCAATTCCTACTTTTTTTTCACTCTATTGCAGAAAGTCCTTTATAAATAGTTTTCATTAATTTTTTTAAAGTTTATCTAGCGCCATCTATTGGTAGATATATGCAATTTAAATCTAAAAAAACTAATATTAATTCATTAAATTTAACTACTGAATTAATATTTGAAAAAACTATATTAACATCAAGTGTCATCCACTACAAGTTCAAAAAAAATGTATTTGAACTTGAGTGGATGAATAAAAAGTATTTTATGAACGATTGAAAATTTGAACAAGTTATATATATAGAGAGAGTGTGAGCTAATAGAAGGAATTGAATAAGTTGGTGTTAAAACTACGTCTCATAATGTGCGCAAAGAAACTTTTTTTTTACTTTCCTGAAAATACTTCTAAAGTAACAGAATGTTAAGTTAATCCCGACAAAAAGAATGAAAAATTTTACACATTTTGATAATATGTTTATAAAGGAGCGTTGGAAAAAACGCAATTACATAAAAAGAAGTATGACTTGATTCAAGTTAGTAACAAAAGCATCCACAAAAAAGCTCGGATGCGATTTGTGCGGTAATGCATGCAACGAACAATTTTACTAACTTTCATATAGATATGTTTTTTAAAGATAGTTAAAAATTTTTAGTATTATAAACCGCATCTGTTTTTCAGTTTGAAATCAAGAAAAACTCATTCTAGATAAATTTTATAAAAATTTGTGTGTGTAAGAAAATTCGGTTTTGCAATCCTAAAATTTAAATATTTGAATTACTAAGTAGAAATATCTGAAAATTTGTTCTTACTCTGATTTAAAATTCATCAAAAGAACTGAATGTCAATTTTTATAACTTGATCCGGTTGCCTATTAATGTTTTCTTTATTCCTTGCAAGTTTTGTTGATTTTTAAATGTAAAAAAATAAATAATTTAGTTGCTACTAATTTAAGGAAGTTATTCTTTCATATTAAATCATTTTTTAATATATTTGGTGGGAAGTATTTATTATAGCTTAAGTAAAAAAAAAATATTAAAAATATTTAATATCTTATTTTTTTCTTTTATAGGTTAATTTAAGGGAATAAAAGAGTCCCCTAGCATAGAATGGGAAGTTCGAATAATTTATAAAGCAAATATAAAGTATAAATCGTATAATCAGTATTTCTATTTAGAGCAGTATTAAAGGTGCGTTACGACTAACAACATTTCAAAATCCATGAAAAATCTAGTTGTTGGAAAGGGAAAAGACAGACATCACTCGGATATTTCAGATGCATCTGGCGAAGTTGTGCTACTAAAAGAATGCATCTATGATTTTATTCAACTAGGTGAAGTTGTACTCTTCAAGACGCTATTGGAAGCAATCAGATCCCGCCACATATTAAAATAGTAATTTCAGGTATTATTTTCTCTAATTTGTGGTTTGATTCATAGTCTGTATAGTTTCATTCATAGTATGTATAAGTTATTCCGAAAGTACAATCTCATCATCAGCAACAACAGCAACAGCAATATATTCAGTACCAAATTTTCGATTGCTTTTTATCTTAAAAATTTATTGCTTTTGCAAGAAGGCATACTATAAAAATTTTGATGGACGAAAGTTGGTGATCGATGTTAATCAGAGTTTAAAATAGGATGAGAGGTCTTCAAATCAGTTTTCTCCAATTCTACTAGAAATACTTATGGAACATTAAAGGAACCACACTTCTTGTGAAAAGTTGCAAAAAAAGAAAGCACAGTTCTATATGTATTTTCCAACAAAACTCAGCTGCCAAACTCATCATAATTCAATCTTAGAACATGAGCACCAAACCCTCATGCTAAGAAATGTATTCCAGAAGTAACAGTCAGGACGAGTTCTTCACCATCTATGGGAATGATATCCATGACACTGGTTATTCAGAAGAAATGTGTCCTTCTACGTTCAATTCATATGAAGGCTGTGAGAAATACGATTCGATTTTACAAACGAAGTCGTGAAGTGTAGGCGGACAACAATCTTTTAACCATCTTTTCATGAACACACAGTGACACGAAACATAACACTGAGTAACTCACATTGTATAAAGACAGAAATTCAAACTTGATAAACGAGAAATTATTATGAAGAGAGCATAAGATTTAAAAATATAACGATTCCATTCAGTACAGCTTAAAATAACCATAAAAATAATCACATTTTTTAAAAATTTTGTTCTTAGGTTGTAAACTGCAATTTTGGTTTATAAAAATATTTTATCATTTTAAACTCTTTAAATCTCTTAAAATGAAAAATTATAATGTAAAAATAAATGCTGCTTACCTACGTTAAGAACTACTGATTAGTTAAAAGGATTGTTTTTATTTTTAAATACTTTTTTGAATGTCAATTTTATATACAACTATTGTAATGTACTGCATAATTAACTGTAAAAGTATTCTATGTCATTCACATGAATATTCTATGATCATATTACATATTTATTTTCAAAGTTTTACATAGCAGCTAATATGCGATCATCCATCTTAACGTCTATTTAAATGAAATATTATCAGAAGGATTCTCTATTTATTTCTATCTTTTAATTATTTTTATATTATTATTTTGTTTTAATTTAAGTTTTTTAAAACATTATTGTTTTGTCTTAAAAGGGTTCATGGAAAATCTGTTGTTGGTATTAAATTTAAAAATAATTATAACAATCAGAAAAAAAATCTATTTAAACATACAATTTCAAAATTTCTTACTACTATTTACAAATGCAATGTGATAGAGTGAAATTATTATTGTTAATCTTGGAAGTTTCAGTATATTCTTCGAATTGAAGCAAGATCCATTTATTTATTAAATTTCAAAAACTTGGAGATCAAATCAGGAAAATAAGCTTAAACAATTTAGAAAATGCTAAAAATATAATGAATGATTAGAACACAATTTTAACAAAAATATAAATGAAAAATGGGAAAATGAGAATACAAAAACATTGACAAGAGAATATTTTTTCGGACTCTCCCTGATATTTAAAATCTGCTCCGTTTAAGGAAGTCAATGAACTATTTGACCTTCAATCATTCTTCAGTGTTGTAATGCAATAATTCTTCAAACTGCAGAACGATGAATATAACACTGATACATCTGCATTCGTCAAATGTTTCAACACACCTGGATTTCTGATAGTTTTCTCATATTAATTATCCATCAAATCTTCGTGCATGTTATGGTTAGTAATTTCTATGCTGCAGGGAAACCCCAACTTTTATTGGTTATCTTTCGTAACAAGACGCTCTCACCGTTCAGAAGTGGTCTCCCGACGAACGCAGTATTAGGAGCTCCGTGGTTGACTGGGGTGCCTCGAAGGTACTGCAAGTAGGCTAAGGATGACCCGGATCCATGCACTTGGTGGCTGAAGGTGAGGGCTTTGTTCTAAGATAAACAATTAAAATAAAGGGTTCTTTCAGGGTACAAAACAAATGGAAAATATGTAAAATGTTGTAGATTTGAAGCATGGAATTCGAAATGTTCAAGAAGGCATCGATGACATCATGATTACTACGAAAAAAGAACTTAAATATTGACATGATCACAGAAACAGGAATTGTGTACGCCGTTGATCAATGCCAGAACGTAAAAGAGAACGCGAATTAAAAAACTGCTGTTTTTAATACACATGAAATATGCTGTAAAGCAAAATGGAAAGAAAGAAAATAAATGAAACGTTGCGAATTGAAGAGATATTCTTGTGATTGAAAAAATCCCAGAATATAAGAAAATGGGAAAAAAACTATATAGAGGTGGGATATAGGGTGGGAGAAATTTTGAATGGAATATAAAATTATCTCACGATCAAAATTAATAATTTATACCAAAAACACGCACAAAAGTTGTAAACATTCGTAGATTTTTCTAATTCAAACAAATGAAAAATAAATTTATCTTATGCTAAAAAATTTAATATAAACATATGATTTTCCAGAAATAAGAAAACTTTAAAATGAAGACATCGTACGGTATTTTGTTTGGCAGCATCTACTATTTTTTAATGCAATAATTAGGTGATAAGGTTAAAAATGTGAATCATTTCATATTATCAGCTAGAAACATTTGGAATAAAATGCAATTCAAATGCAAGTTGTATAAATTATAAATTTTAGAATTAAATTTATTTTAAATATTAAATAATAAATAATTGTCCCCCTTTACATGTTTAACAAAATTGTAATTTACAATTATTGTAAATATTGTAATAAATTGAGTGAATTTTGTGTGTGTTCCTCTCTTAAATTCTTTTTGTCGTTCTTTTTCAGACTGAAAAAAAATATGATAAATATCATTTAATTCGCTTTGATTTTTCACTGCCTTATATTTTGAAAAAGTTTGAGGGAAAACTATAATTTAATTTTAAATGTGAAATTACTCATATTTTTAAATTCACGATCTGAATTCTGAACAAATTGTCTTAGTGTTAAATAATTTAAACAATGTTTAGGTTTACTTTTATATTGATCACTTTTACTTACTAAGGATAATTTTTGTTTTGTTTGTACCTGTTTCAATGTACAACGAGGATTCTGCTACTCTAAAACCATTTTAATTTATATTGAAATTTCCCATGCCTTATACTTGGGGGGCTAAAACCATTGGGAGGCCTTTCTGGC